>RJWJ010001031.1:0-155478 GCA_004363605.1 Indri indri
CCCCCCCCCCCCCCCCCCCCCCCCCCCCCCCCCCCCCCCCCCCCCCCCCCCCCCCCCCCCCCCCCCCCCCCCCCCCCCCCCCCCCCCTCCCTCCCTCCCTCCCCCTCGCCCTCCATCTCCTGCCACCAGGCTTCCCCCTTCCATGGAAATCGCTCAACGCACACTTTTTGTGCCTAGAGTACCCATCTTCTTGGCGATGGTTGACCCCACTGGCCTGTCCTTTCTTTGGAAACACTTTTCTCCCAACTTCTATAACCACACTCTCGCCACTCTCTGCTGCTCTGGTCTCTCCACCTTGGTGGTTTCCTCCTCCTAGCCACTCCGTGCTCCAGCCAGCCAGATCTCTCTGATGCCGAGTGGATCGTGTCACTCCTCTCGAGCCCTCTGCCGTGGCTCCGTGGTCCTCTTGATGATGTTCCGTGTGGTTGTTGAGACTCAGCCCTCAGGGCCTTTTGTGGTGAGTCCTTTTTTTTTTTTTTCCCAAGGAAAGAAAATGGCAGCTTTGCTCTATTTTCTTTAAATTTTATTTATTTATTTATTTTTATTTCAGCATATTACGGAGGTACAAATGTTTAGTTACATATATTGCCTTTGCCCCATCCAAGTCAGAGCTTCAAGCGTGTCCATCCCCCAGACGGTGCACACCGCACCCATTAGGTGTGAACACACCCGTCCCCTCCTCACACCCAACTCACACCTGCCTGACACCCAGTGAATGTTACTACTAAATGTGAGTTCTGCAGCCGCATCTCGGGCACCGTGCGCTCCAACCTCCTAGAGGATGTGTTACAATCTTTCACCCCAGATCTTTGCCCGTGCTGTCCCCTCTGGTTATTGTCACTTTGCTCCTAACAGCTCAGTCGGTTTCCGGATGACAACCCTAACTTAACCCCAAGAGTTTCAGCCATTCTGCTAACCAGGGCTAATCTTATGCTCGGACTGGTTTTACATTCCCAATCTTGTGCCAACTCCTAGTAATAGCTCCTACTCTTGAAAAGTACTTTACAATTTGAAAAATAATGTTCCCACTCATTTTCTCATCTGATTGTCTCAACAGCCCTGTGAGGCGGGACTATCCACTGTGACCTCCACGCCATAGACAAGGAGACTGAGGGTCAGAGTTTCTACGACTTGCACAAAGTCACAAAGTGAATACTAGATACTGGGCCTAGGAAGTGAAGCTAGGTCTTCTGCCTCCTGACTCTGGCTGTGTCCTTGTTCTCTCTCCCTCAGCCCCCAGTACCAACCTCACAGAGCAGTACCTGTCTCCTGTAGACCAGTGAGGGAGGCCGGCCTCCAGATCCGAGAGCCACACACCTGGGAGGGCGGCTTGCCAGCCTTCCCTCGGACACACCTGTTCCAGACGGGCCTGGCAGTGAGAGGCAAAAGGGAGCAGATGGTGGAACACACCGCAACAAAATGTCCTTGCTCCTTAGGATGAAATGTTTTCCTTTCCTTGACTCCACTTCCCCAGTGAACAGTGAATCGCCAGCTGATGTGGCTAAAAATAAGTGACTAGGAGGGACAGAGATGAATGAGGTGGGGGAGGGGGGATGGCGGAGAGGTGGCAAGAGGCGGAAGCAGGCGGGAAGTCTTGAGGCTGAAGGAAGACCTGTCAGGGAAGAAAAACTACTGCCGCACGGGGCCTCCCGCGGCCCCACGCCACACAGATCCACGTGGCCTCCCGCTGCCTCCAGCCCAACTTCCTTCCTTCCGTCCCTGATTAATAAAACCGCCATCACTGACCCGGCATGTTGGGAGCCGCAGTGTGGGCACCATCACGCCCACCATCTGTTTTTAATCAACTTTCCACTGCCCCTTTGATTGCAGTTTTGCCTGAGTCTTGTCCCGGTGGGTCCCCTGAGGCAGCCACACATCTGGGCTGCTGCTGAAGGAGCTGGAGGGCCGTCAACCGGAAGGTGGTCTTTGAGAGTGGGCTCTTTCCTCCAGCAAGGTCACGGAGTGTCGCTGGGTTTGCAAAGGAGGGGAGGAGGCAGACTACCTCGGCTCTCCGCATGGGGCTGTGCGCCGCAGGCGGGACGAGGTTTCTCCCCATGTGGGCTCATCCCAGCTGGGTGAGCTCCTGTGAGTTACTAACCCTCTCTGGGCCTCTGTTGCCTCATCTGCACAGAGACTGGGATTAGAGGACTTTACTGTCCTGAGTCAGGATGCAGACAGCATGGTTTCTGCATTTTCCTTTCCGGGACTATGACTCACGGTGCTATGATTCGGTGGCTATTCATGCTCCATCTTTTGACCTCTAAATTGGAGGCTGGAATGGAATAGGCGGGTGTGGGGAGGCTGAGTAATGGCCCCAGGGTGTCTACATCCTAATCCCCAGAACCTGCAGATATTACTTTATGTGACAAAAGGGTCCTTGCAGGTGTGATTCAGTTAAGGATCTCAGGATAGGGAGATTATGCTGGATTAGCCACTTGGGCCCAGTGTCATCCGGGGGCCTCACCAGAGGGAGGCAGGAGATCAGAGAGGAGAAAGCAAAGTGTGACGGAAGCAGAGACTAGACAGTGTGGGGCCGGGAGCCAGGGAAGGCGGGTACCCAGTAGAAGCTGAAAAAGGCAGGAATCACATTCTCCCCTCAGGACTTCCAGAAAGAAACAGCCCTGCCGACATCTCATCTTAGCCCAGCGAATCTGATTTCAGATCTCTGACCTCCAGAGCTATAAGACAATAAATTTGATAAATTTGTGTTATCTTAAGTCACTAAATTTGTGGAAATTAATCGTAGCGGCAAAAAAAAAAAAAAAAAAAAAAAAAAAACAACTAATATAACAGGACTAACTTTATCTATGAGCAAAAAGAGCAACAGCTTATATGGCCCAATTCAAGGCACGTAGGGAGGCCTGTCCGAAAGCCACACTCACGGATATGCCCACATTGGAGACCCTCCTTTGTCTAAAATGTGACAAGGGTGGTGACGTGCCCACTGAAATGCACCCCTCTACAGCAGCGCTGGCTGGTAGAAATATGACATGAGCCACATAGGGAATTTTAAACTTTCTAGCGGCAAGACTAAAAGCAGGTGAAATTAATATGTTTTATTTGACTCAATATATCCAGAGTATTATCATTTCAACCAGTTATCGATATAAAAAATTTTATTGAGATAATATATGTTCTTTTTTTTTTTCTTGTATTAGGTCTTGGAAATTGAGTGTGTACTTTACATTTCTAGCACGTCTCAGCTCGGACCAGTCACGTTGGGACATGATTTGGTCTGATGGGCGCAGTTCTCAAAGGTTAATAGTGTCAACTCCTAAGAGTGCATCAGTTCATCTGATTCTTTCTAACTGACCTTGAGTGCACAAAGGGCCGGGGAAGGCAATGGCTGTGGAAGCCCCGGATACCGCGGGTAGGAGACACAGTTACAAATGGCCACCCAGGGTCACGCCAGTAGCTGGAGAGAGGCAGGGCTGCACTCCAAGGGCACTGCCTGCCTGGCCAGGGTGCGATGGGCAGGGTGAGGCTGGGCAGGGCAGTGAGGCTCCCATGCTGTTCTATGACTTGCTTCTTATGCACTTAGCATTGTATACAGTTCTCATGCTCCGAGTCCCGCAGCATTCTTTAAGTGCTCAGGCTTAAGTGACATGGTGCCAATACATTATGGGGCATTTACACAATCCTTTCCTTTAGGCCATTCCATCTTCCTTTGGTGCCAGCTCCCCCAAGCTTGGTGACGTGGGATCCAGTCTCCCACGTGCTCACTTCTTGGCTGCCTCTCAAGGGTCTTTGTCATTTCAAGGAATTTGCTTCTGATGCCCCCTGGGAGACAGACTAGGAACAACAGGACTCAGGAACTTGGGGGATATTTTGGAGTTTAAATAAAATATTCAATGTGGCATGCCTGACCCAGAGCCTGGCATGTAGCGGGTGAGAGGACCTGCTAATTCATGGCTGCTAATAAATAGCTCAGGTGGCCTGACCCAGGCCTTCCGAGGTCACGCTCCGGAGCTGGCCCTGCTGTCTGGGCTGCTGTGCCCAGGTGTGCCTTCCCCTTCCTGCCGCTTCTTTGCTGCCACCTGCCCCAGCTCACGGCTGTGCCTGTGGCTCACGACTTCACCTGCCAGCACAGAGCCATCTCCTCTCTCCTTTCCTGAGTTGCGTAGGTCCCACTGATTCAGACTGGCCCCCCTGAACCTCTCTTATCCTCTCTACCCCCCAGCCTGGCCCAGCAAGCCCCAGGCGTAATAAAGATGATAGCTGATGCCTGACTAGTGCCGATACCTGACAGGTAGAGTTTTAATGGCCTTGTCTGTATTAACTCTGTTTTACCGTAGATGCCACTGAAGCACAGAGAAGTTAAGTAACTTGTGCAAGGTCACACAGCTGTTATGGGAGAATCGGCTTTGAATCCAGGTAATCCGGCTTCAAAATCCATCAGCTTACTCATGGCATCAAACTGCTCATGCTCACTAAGAGCCACCACTGTTTCCTGAAGCCCCAGCCAGAACATGGCACGTGGTTTGAGCACCATAAAGGCTGGTTGAATGAAAGAATGGATGAGTTGCTTTTTCGGTCCTGGCTCCAAGGGTCAGGAGTCTTCCTCAGTCTTTGTTGGGAATTAACCTAAAGGGATAGGATTGGGGGATATCCCACCCCACCCTCCAAGGGGATAGCTTAGACCTCATTGGAGCCTTGCTTTGGAGGAAGGTCCTGATAGGTCATGGGGCCTGAGGAGATAAAAGCAGCCTGAAGGACTTCTTGGTTGGCCTGTGGGCCTTGGACACTGAGCTCCAGTGTCTAAGCAGTGACCCAGGAGGGGAAAACGGGGCTGCCGCCAACCCTCCCCTCCTCACTGGCCAGCTCTCCCCACAGTCAGGCCTCGGCACTTTGCTGAGGAGTCAGGAGGGAGGACCGCTGAGGGAGAAGGACCGACGCTGAGTGTCCCCTCTGAGGGCAGGTGTCAGGGTGGTGGCCCTGAGCCACAGCTGGGGTCTAGGCAGAGGTGTGCTGGGGAGAGAGAGGCAGGTGCAGAAAGGCCAGCTTTTGAAATCTTCCTCACTCATGGAAGGGCTTCTTTTTTCTTATTCCTGTGAGATTTTTCCAAACACCATCTGATGTGATTTTGTGAGACTTTCTTTGAAAGCCACTTTGAGACAAACTTTCCAGGCAAAGCAGAACTCATTTTTACCTGGAGCCAAGAAGACGGTTTTTAAAAACTAAAAAGTTCCAGAATGTGCAGTGGTTTCCGTTTGCTGACTAGGTTAAATTCAGAGCTTTCTGTTGGGCATTTCGAGCCCCCCAGGGAACACCTCTCCGTCTCCATCTCCTGTGATACTCCAGCAAAGCGACCAGGAAAGCCTCCATTGATACTGATGAAACCCAGGCTCAGAGAGGTTAAGAAATCTGCATAAACTCACACAGCTAAGAGCACTGGCTTTAGAGCCACAGAGACTGGCTTTCAATCCTGGCTCTTCCACTTATGAGCCATGTGGCCTAGTGCAAGTGACAAACTCTCTAAACTTTGGCCTCCTCATTTGTACAGTGGGGACAAAGACAGCAGCTCCCATAGGGTTGTGGTAAGTGGTAAATGAGAAAAATGCATCTATTTTTCTATGGAGCTGAGCTAGAGTTAGAAAGTTAGGTATCTACTTACAAAGGGAGAGGGAGGACAATACTGGAAGCTCAGCCATTCACCCCCCGACCCTGTTCGTCTCTTGCCATGTCACTTGCCTCCCTTCCTCCATTCCAGGGAGACTGTTCCCCTAATCTGGGACCTCCGCACCCCACACCTTTCCATGTGCCATCCCTGGGTCTTGGGAAACGCATTTCCTCTCTGCCAGTCGACCAACATCGCAAACACGTTTTGCAAAGCACGGTGTGCGTCGCCTTTATTATTAGCATTGGCATCAGGGTCACCTCTATCGAACTCTGTGAAAGAGCCTTCTTTATTTTCAAGTCCAGAAATGTACTTATTTTTAATGTATTTTATTTGCAAGCCCTAAAATGTGTTTGCATTGGTACTTGTGCTCTTCTGCTACATTTGGTGAATATATAGTTGGATTGTATTTTTATTTCTAATCATGGTAAAACACCCATAACATAAAATTGATCATTGTAACCCTTTTTTAGTGTATGGCAAAAAGATTCTCCTGTAAGGAATTCTGGTATAATCCTACCACGTCCCTAAAACTCACACCCGACTTCACGCCGAGCCTTTAGCCCAGAACAGCCCCACCCACCCGCACTAAGAAGTTTGGGGCACTCCGTCCTCTTCAGAGTGAATGCCCCCCAGCCTCGCTCTTCGTCAGTCCTGGCAACATGCTCTGTCCCCGTGGTGGTGTGACTTTGACACAGAGTTGGCCTCTCTGACGTGGAGTCTTCTTGGATCTGATGCTGGGCTCCCTGCGGCTCTTCACTTGATCGGTCTGGGTGACTCCTCCGCCTGCCTGACCCAGACACCTGGGTCACAGCCCCGACCCTGCCAAGTGACAAAGCACTGGGAAAGCCAGCCTTCCTGAGTGTTCATTCACTAGCCAAGCATTCATTGAGAATGCCCCAGGGCTGTACCATGTCTGGGACCTGGGAGTTTGGGCCCCTTCATGCCCAGTCCTTGGAGGGTCTGTGTTAGTCCTGAGTACTCAGGCAACCAGGGAGTCCTGGCTTCCCTGTGAAATAAGAAAGCAGGCCCACCCGAATTCCACTGTCCTAACTCTATCCATTCCTGGCTTAAACATTTCTGCCTGCACCATTTGCATTCATTTAGTTGCAGCACAATGAATATATAATTTTCTGTTTTGCTTTTGTCATTTAGAACAGCCAAATCTGGCCTACTACGTGTCTTTGTAAATAAAGTTTTATTGGAACACAGTCATGCCCACTCATTTACATACTGTCCATGGCTACTTTCACACTATGTAGCTGCAACACAGACTGTGTGGCCTCCAGTCCTCCTCTGCCAGCCACTCCACACAATGGTCCTATTTCCTCTTGTTTCCTGGCTCATCTCTCCCTTGCAATTCCTACACCCACAGAGACATCAAGCATCCAGAATAGGTCTCTTAGTGGACAACCAAGTGGGGTTCAGGCCAGAACATACACACAGACCACCGGGAAACGAGCGATCCAATGCTGGGTTCCTCCCCCAAGGTGTGACACGATGCCAGGCACCTGGGCACAAGGGCTGCTTGTCAGGAGGATTTACACATCTCCGCCTTCAGCCTGGCTGCTGTCCCTGCCTGCAATTCATTTCCACATTCTCTGCATCCTCCGGCTCCTCGGAAAGTTTCCACCTATTGGCTTCTGATTTACTGCATGCATGGACTATTTCTATGGGAGAGCGGCTAATAAAAAAGGAAAAACTCTAAAAATGGATTTTTGCTGAACGCTGCTTGCCAATGAGTTTCTTTAATTGCGGCATTAGGAACATATGCAATTACTTTCATCGAGCTGATCTGACATAGCAATTTGGACCCTGGAAGAAGCCAAATCAGTCTCGGAGGCCAGGTCCCAGTGGCTTGGAGCTATGGGCTGGAGGATCTCATCCCTCCCAGTGACTGTGGGCCAGTTTCTCTCCGGGAGGTCTGGCCTGAAACTGGAGGACAGAGGTCACCGTCTGATGCTTCCCTCCCCTCCCCCTTGGGCACCTCTGCCTTGCTACCCTGCTCCTCCTAAGAGAGAAAGGCAAGGGGCAACATAAACTCCTGTCTAGGAATTTATTTATTAGAAATATCTCCTCAATGAGGAGCTTAAATCTCACACTTTATATTTTCTTCTAGTGACCCTGACTTTGCCTTCCAGGAAAGAGCTGAGAAAGTCTGCTCTGTCTTTTTCATAGTAGCTTTTTGGATGTTTAAGAATTAAGGTCCTGTCTCCCTGTAATCTTCTCCTTGCAGTCTAAATATTTCCAATTCCTTTAACCGCTTTTCATTTGCTATTAGTCCTAGGTCTCTTGGCAAAATAGGGCCTTGCTAGAAGTCGTCATACTAATAATGTAATAATGACACGGCTAGCATGTATTAAGTGTGCATTACACAGCGGGTTCCAAATGCTTCTCATTCTGGAGCTCATTTAATCTTCACAGCGATTCTACAAGGTAAGTGATATTATTGTCCCCATCGGACAGATGGGGAAACTGAGGGCAGGACATGGTAGTTAAACTGTGAGTTGAGTCCTGGCTCTGCTACGTACCAGTGTGGTGCCTTCATCAAGTCATTTAGCCTCATTTTCCTCAACTATGAAATGGGAATGTCCTATGTCACAGAGATGTGAGGATTCTAAGAGGAAGTGTGCCTATAGTTGGCATAATGTTTTCTTCCCTCCTTTCTTGGGAAAGACTGTCCTTCCGTTTGACATTATCCCTCCCACATGGAAACTCAGAAAACCACATTCCTTGAATGTCCTCCTTCCTTCCCCTTGTCCAAGGTCACACGCCCTTGCTGAGTGATCACACCTTTCCTCTAATTGCCCCATTCGAAGCAGCTGGCCCTGACTAACTGCAGTTCTGTACGACCCAAGAAAGGATGCCGGGGACTATGGGCCTAGGACTTGGGCTGGCTTCTGACATTGCCCTGGTGGAGCGCAGAGGCCTCCGCTGTACCTCTGTACCATCTGTGACCCCCCCACACACCTGACAGCCCCTTCACCGCAATTGTCAGCTCCCTCGGGAGAGGGTGGCAGGTTTGTGGAATGGGGGAAGCTGCCCAGATAACTGCCTGACGCACTTTCCTCCTCGCACTCGGCCTGCGGATGTGACTCAATGGTCCCGCTGCAGCCCTGGCCTCTGAGCCCCAGAGGTCTCCAGCCACAGGCAGCTGAATTCTCTCTGAAACCTTGGCTCTTTTTATGTCAGAGCTATCGTCGATCCAGTTTTCCAAATGAGCAGTTATAGAAATAGAAAACAAGCTGCTAATTTAGTAGCTACGGACTTCTTTAAACAAACACTTTGGAAGCATAAATACACAGAAGAGCATTTTGGGAAACACGTGTCATCCCTGGGGCCAGTGAACAAAGTGGAGTTCTGGTTTCTCCGGGCTCCGGGGTGCGTGCCGGGCCCAGCTGCAGCCAGGGCTGGGCTCCGTCCCTACCCTCAGCTTGCACCGGGCTGTGCATTCCCAAAGGCCACGCAGCCGTCTGTGAACTCCTTATCCTTCTTGTCATGCATCTGCAACTGCGGTTCTCTGATAACGTCCACTTTATACACTTTGTTTTGAGATAATGCTGTCCTGAAAAGTGATACAGAGAGGTCTAGGCGCTCCTCACCCAGCTCCCCCCAAGGCACCCCCCGTCTGTGCCCGACCACGGTGCGAGCTCTCAGCCAGGAAGCAGGCCTGATCACGGGATTTTTGACCCTCCGTAGCCTCCGTGGCGTTCCCTTTCTCCGCTAAATCCCCTTCCTTCCTTTCTCTCATTTCCGCTGGCCTCCTCTAGTCGGCTGGCATGCCGGTTCCCTTCCTCTTCCGTTTTCTCCTGCCTTTTATGGTTCTTCCCTCAGGGTTACCGGAAGTGGCGCTCTGTCGAAGCGCCCGTTATAGCGCTGCCCGCGGGGAGGGCCCAGGATGGATCTATCTTCACCTTGCTGTGAATTTGCCGCCCTTCCCCCGAGGCGGCAATCTCTCTCCCCTCCAGCCTGGGGTGGGTCTTAGCTGAGAGACACGTCCAGGCCAGCTGTGTGCAGAGCCCATGGAACTCCAGGAGGACCGGCGGCTCCAGGGTTGGGATTTACGCATCTGATCAGTACCAACCTCAGTGACCCAACCGTACCCCGTAACTGCCCTCCTGTCACCCACTGGCTGCCCACTGTGGAAGTCATTATAGTCGAGACATCCTCCTCATAGGTGGGAGACTCTCACAGCATACCTGACTCAACTTTCTCTTACAGTTTGGGAAACTGAGACTCTGAAAGGAAAGGAAAGGTTTGTGCAGAGCCTGTGGCCCGCGGCCAGAAAACGGTGAGCTGGGACCAGACTCCTCCCACTCACTGGACGCCGCTGCCTCTCCCCAGCCAGCACCGGAGAGGAGGGACCTGAGAAATGTCAGCCTTCTGTGCACCTGCCCTGTTGGGGGATGTGGCTGGGAGGCAGGCCTGTGCAGAGCCGGATGGCCGGCAGTCCTGTGAAGGAGGAGCAGAGTTCTCAGGGTGGATTAGCTGGGCTGGAAGGGAGGAAAGAACATTCTAGGTACAAAGAACAGTATGTACAATGGCTCTAAACAGCTCAAGGGCAGAGAATGGGGAAGGGGGAACCAGCAGTGGAACCCTAGAGGCAGGTGGAGCCCAGGTTGCGTGGACATCCCAGTCTTTCCCTAGAAGTGTCTGTCACGCCTTATAGAACTTTGAGTGGGACAGTGACTCCACCTGATTGGCTTCACAGGGACATCGCTGGCAGCACTTCGGAGCAGACCAAAGGGCGGCAAAGGTGGAAGGAGAGAAAGCCATGGGCATCGTCTAGGAGAGGGAGGATGAGCGCTTGGA
The DNA here is from genome assembly GCA_004363605.1 of Indri indri. Lineage (NCBI taxonomy): Eukaryota > Metazoa > Chordata > Mammalia > Primates > Indriidae > Indri > Indri indri. Next base: position 10,430 of record RJWJ010001031.1, read on the forward strand.
CCAGGCTGTCGGAAGTAGGTGTGAAGGGGACGGGACGGGAAGGCAAGAATCAGCTCAGAGTCAGTTCTCCAGGAAGTCTTTTCCCTACTGCCTCAAAGGCTGGGGTGGTCACCCCATCTCTGTGCTTCCACAGCACCTGTGTCACCTACGTCAGGGCCCCTCTCCCACCGAGGGCTGTCTCCCTTGGCAGATTGGGCTCTCTCGAGGACAGGAACCACGTCTCATTGTGGATTCTTACCCCTGGTGCCAGGTGTGTAGCAGTGCTCTGTTCGTATCTAATGTCACAGTTCAGGGACTTGCCGGGGCTGACAGTTCCCAGCCATCACCTGACAATTCAAACGCCCTCACCTTCTAGTGGTTTGGGGTGGGGGACGGTTGCAGGTAAGGACACAGTTATTGTAGCATTTTTAATGTCGTTTCTCCTGGTAGTCTGTGAGCTTCCTGAGGACAGGGCCATAGCTGTTTGTTCCCCACTGTACCCCCAGAGCCCAGCACTCTGCCTGGCCCACAGCGGGTGCTCAGTACCTACTGAATGAGTGAATGAATGCGCAGCTTCCCAGCCCTCCCTACAGCGCCGTCTCGCTGTGGGTCAAAGCTTCCTGGTGCTGGGTCAGGAACCCAGACGGGCACTGGAGAAAGAGCCCAAAGGCGTGTTTCTAATTAGCCGCCTCCTCTGCCTTAGTCCACGTAGGGCCATCCTGGGACATAGAAACAGCAGGCAGTTTTCTTGAAGCAACTTGTTCTTTTCATTTTTACAGGAATAGGAAGTCAGGGGGAGGCCCCAAGGGCAAGGCTGAGGGGCCTCTAAGGAAAGGGCCGGGCAGCGGAAACAGACTTTCCTGAGATTCGTTAGTGCCCTGAAGTGGCAGAAAGATCAGAGAAGTCTGGTTCTGATCTGAAATCTCTCCACCTCCCGTCTTCTGTGGAGCCCGTCCCACCCGGGGGCGGGCAGTGAAGACAGAGGAGCAGAGGGGGCCGCTGTGCTGGCCTCCACCTGCTGCACAAGCCCACCGCACGGCCCCACAACAGCCCAGAGGGAAGGGTCCTGACTCCCTGTGCAGATAAAGGAAAGGAGGCACAGAGAGGTTAAGTCACTCGCCCAAGGCCACACAGCTAGTCAGAGATTGCCACTATAAGGTCAGGTGGAGGCACCTCTCTTCCCTGAACTAAAGGAATGTGACAAGTGATCCTCCTGAAATAAGGGGACAATCGCAGTGGGTGGTGATAGCCAAGGAAATTTCCTCAGAGGAGGCCGGGTCCCACAGCAGTTCTCGCTGAGCAAGGAGATCAAGAAGGATGTGTGCACAGAGTCTTTCGGTCCACAAAGCACTTCTGGAAACCGACAGAGTTGCCCCCATTTTTCAGATGAGGAAACTGAGGCACAGAGACTGAAGCGATGTGCTCATAGTTGTTGAACTCACACATTGGCGTGGAGTGTGGCTGCTGTGGGTGGGGGGCCAGCGAGGGGGAGTTTGAGGGCTCTTGGGTGAGCAGTATGTTATGCCCAGAGGCTCATGACTCTTCAGGAGACAGTGAGGCCTGTTTAGAAGCATTGCCCTGGGCAAGGGAAGAGGAGGGAGGCCGGGATGGACGAGTGTTGGTGCAGAAAGAAGCCGGCCCCCGGGAGACAGTGGGGAGGCCATGCCTGTGTGCACGGAGATGCTCAGGGGAAGATTCACAGGGCCCTTGCACTGGTCCAGGCACCGGGCAAGGTTCTGGGCTGTGGGGATGTGTGGGGCACAGAGCCTGCCCTCAGGGCTCCCAGTCCATGGAAATGGAAGATAATACAGTGTGGAAGGTGCTAGAATGGATGCTCTTCCAACTGTTGTGGAAGCAAAGAGGAAAGAGTGGGTGTGGGTGCCATGGGCCTTGCGGAGAGGCTTCCGGAGGAGGCGCCATTGGACAGGGTATTGGAGGACGTGCGTGGGTTTGTTAGAGAAGCAGGGAACCAGCATTCCTGGCAGAGAAGACATCACCACTAAAGCAAGCGTGTGGTTTTATCGGGTCCTTGTGCGTAGACCCGTGTGTGAGACCAGGAGTGGGGCTGAGCGGTGAAGGCAGGTACACTGCTCTGGCCATTTTGGCTGTCAGTGTTGGAAACCCAAGTCAAACTAGGTAGTGGGTGCTGTGGTTTGCCTCCCAGTGTCCACACCCCCCTCCTCCAGCCGTAATCGGCTCTTTTATTGTTTGTTTGCGTGGGACAGGGGTACCTGCCCCTGCTTTACTCGCAATCCCCATGGGCCAGGCACAAGCAGCTCCAGGCTGATGCCCAGGATTCGCACCTGAGCCAACTGGCCAAGAACATTCCCTTCGTGTTGAACTGTGTCCCCTTCCAACATACATGTTCAAGTCCTAACTGGCTGTACCTCGGAACGCGGCCTCTATAAGCCAAGGAGGGAGGCACGGAAGAGATTCCTTTTCACGGCCCTCAGAAGGGACTGCCGGCACCTTGATCTTGGACTTCCAGGCTCCAGAACTGTGAGACGATACATTTCTGTGGCTTAAGCTGCCCCGTCTGCGGTACTTGGCTACGGCAGCCCTGGGAGATGAATACTCCTGGGGACACTGATGGGGCGGGCAGGAGACCCGAGCTGGTTCAACCTGAGTGATGCTTCACGGCTTTTGCCACCTACGCTGCATTGGGTTGCCCTCTGTTGGGTTGCACCTAAACTTGGAGCAGCTGCTGCCATGTCTGTCACCACGAGGGTGAGCCTTTCTGAGAATCGAGGTCACAGAGAGGAAGCATTGCCGAGAGATGGGGAGGAAGAAACGAGGCCCCGGTGACAGGGTTTGCACGCTGTATCCAGCCTTGCCCAAACTCTCTCTCTGTCTAGAATGTTAAGTCACGTGAGTCCACAAGTTCACTTTTGGCTTAAGCCAGTTCAGGTAAGTTTTCTAGAGTTTTGACTTCAATGATTTAATTTTTTCAAAAAAAGAAAGAAAAAGAAAAGAAAAGGAAGGGAAAAGAATTTCCTGGAGAGAACCTAAGACTGCATCCAAAAAATAGAAGGAAGAATGTTAAGAATCGCAGCACCTCCAGAAATCGTGGGAACCGCAACTAGGAATACACCCTGTTGGCATGTTCTCTTTTTTTCTCTCATCTTTTTTTGGGGGGGAGGGGTTAGAGTTCCCTTGCGTGACGGCAGCACAGTATTGTTGCCAACATGATATGGCAGGACACCACGGCAGCTGCCAACTCGGGGATCACAGCCTTAGGGTCCCAATCAAGAATCCAAGGCAGCCCAACAAGTCCCAGAAACCGGTTTCGACTGGCCCACTCCAGACCATGCCAACAGAACAGCTCCCCTTGTCTGAGGCATGGGGCCTGGCTTAACACTCCCTGTAGGGTCCATTCTAAATCTGACATGTTGCAATTCGCATTGTAGAAAACAATAATCCTATGACCTGTTAGAAGGTGTTCAAAAAAAAGGGGTTCCATGGTCCAATAAATTTGGGTAACCTTGAAGGAACCAGTTAGGTAGGTTTACTGCAGGACTCCTCAGAGCCTTGAACGTGTTGATACAGGTTGAGAATTTCCAGGAGGTAGGGGATATATGTGGGCAACATTTCTGAAACTTATCCGATGATAAAATACTTTTATCCCAGAGTATCAAAAGGGCCAGTATTCCTCAGAATATATTACTAATTTGAGAAATACTATATCCCTTAATGATAAAGATACATTTTCTTCAGATTTGTCTTATCCTCTCCATCTAGAATAGTAGATTCTACACAGAAGGTGCTCAGAGGAATCCCAGCAGCTCAGCATTGGAAAGGCCCTCAAAACTCAACCGGCCCAATGTTCCACGTGGCCCAGGCCTGTGTCTAGAGCTCCCTCCCGCAGCTCTCTCCAATGTGACCACATCCGCCCTCCTTCAGTTTCTTCAGTGTCACTGCGGTACCTCCGAGGCAACGCTGCCTCCTGGGTGGACACAGGAGCTCTGAGGCCTCTGTGTGTCTGCGCGGCTGCCTGATCCGCCTGGAGTGCTGGTGGTGCCTGAATCCCGGCGGGGTTCCCTCGGCCTCACCGTCCCAGCGGGGCTTGTCTGTCTCTGAGTTATAAGCTACTCTCAATCCCTGAGGATTCTGAGCTCTGTTAATGGCCATGTGATACTGGCTCAATAAAAACAATTTTCAACATCTAGAAAGTATCCCGGCCACCCACGAAGTCATCCATTGTATCTCATTGTACAGGAGTCTTGGTTAGCACCGTGCTGTTCTCAACGTATAGCGTCTCTGCTGTCTGAGCACCGGGGTGCAGACACGTGTCAGAACATACAGATGAGAGAATTGGAAAATGCCAGTGCCAGAGGGGGCTCCAGTGATCATCTTGCCCAACCCCTACCTTGCTTTTCTTTGTTTGTGTTTGTACAAGTAAAAACCGAGGCTCAGAGAGGGAAAGTGACTTGCCTGAAGCCACATAGCACATAAGTGGCAGTGTCAAAACTTGTCAGTGTTAGTATTCGCAAAGAAGTTAAAAATTGTTTCTTAAAATGCATTTTTAGAGAACATTCGTCTTTTGGGATGGTCAAATCTGTGCTGGAAACACTGTATTCAATACTATTTTCTTGGGGAGCACATTGCATATCAGCATAGTGGAGGTGCTGAGAAACCCTGCAGTAAGCATCCTGTTGCACTCTGTTTAACCAGTGTGTTCCAAATTGGTTTCACCAGGGAACTTTGCCTCCCTTTCTGTAAAAGGCCATCCTAAAGAATTAGTTCCTTAGAACCTATATATATATATATTTTTAAGTCTGAAGAAGTACTTTTATTCTTTCTTTATTTATTTTTAAATGTCTTTTTATTTAATTTTGGAATATTACGGGGGTACAAATGCTTTGGTTACGTATATTGTCTTTGCACCTCCCAAGTCAGAGCTACAAGCGCGCCCAAGCCCCAGACTTCGCGTACCGTACCCAATAGGTATGATTCACCCGTCTCCTCCTCCCCACTCTCCCCTCCCACCTGCCCAATGCCTTATGGATGTTACTTCCATGTGTGCACCTAAGTGTTGATCCTTACGGGCCAGGCATTGGGCTTATCTGTGCAGTTGCAGTGCCGGGGGTGCCCCTGGGGCAGGCAGGGCTGGGTTGGGGGGTGGGGGCAGTGGGAGAAGCTGGGAGGGCTGGTGACAGGAAATCAGCCCTGGGGAAGACTGGGCCTGGTGTCTCCTTGGTCAATGGCTTTGCCTGCTTGCGGACCGATCATGGCTCGGGGCCAGCAGAGGTGTCTGCAGGGTGGCGCTGACACCCAGAGTAGAGATCCAAGTAGGCGTGTGGCCAATCCAGTGAGTTCCAGGCTCCTGTCAAGATCTAGGGGATGAGCTGGGGGTGTCCAACGGGGATGGGCAAGATAGAGCCATGACTTCAAGGGACAGGGAAGTGACATCATGTGGACACACTCTACAAAAAAGAGGATGGTAGAGCGTGCAAACAGGACCTAATTCCTGAGAAACGGGGTGATGGCAAGAATAAGGGCGGGCGTCGTCCTAGAAAGGCAGTGGGGACACTGGGTAGGTTTTCCTTCTCGGCCTGAGCACCAGCGCCCTGGGGGCCACAGGGACACCCCAGGCACCTGGAGGTCTGGGCAAATGTGGAGCAATTAGATGCCCGGCTTCTCCAAGGAGCTCTCGGGGAACACCTGTGTATGCAGCACAGTAACCTGAAGGCCGAGCAGGACTCCTTCCACGATTCCGGGAGAATGGCGGATCCCTGAACACTCAGTGTCGACAGCTGGACTGAACCAGGGTCCAGGCTCACGGCATGGCAGGAACCCAGAGAACCGAGTCATAATCCCAACCACGCCACTAAACAGCTCTGCGTTTCAGTAACGTCAGCTCCTTTTTCTCTGGGTCCCGGTGATCACATCTTTAAAATGGGTCGGCCTTCATCACGTCCTTTATTTCCTTCTGTGACTTTCAAATTCTCTGGACTCCAGATTGTCCTTCTGTCTGCTTGTGTTCCACACATCACCCTTCCTCTTTCTTTCGTAGATCTGAAAGGAGCCTCTCGCCGTGGAACTGCAAAAATGGAACGTTACGGTGCGATCATGCACTTACTTTAAAACTCAAGGATGGCACATTTAAGAAATACGGCTTTGCCTAGGAAGCAAAACCAATAATACCTGGTGAGCGGCCAGACCTGGCTTGAGCTCAGCAAGTCAAGGAGCCTCCCTGGGCATCGGCTTCCCCGGGGACAACCTAACGGGTGATTGGAAGGGCCAAGGAAGACAATGGACACGGGGGTGGTCTGTGAAGTATATAACCCATTGTGTGCTGTGCACATAGGGTGGGGTGGGGGGGTGTTGGGGATGAGAAAATGGTCATGATGACAATAAGATCGCTGGGCGTTTGAGGTTAAAAGTTGTGATAAAAAGAGAAGCGGGGTCATTAAAGGCAAAACTTTCCCTCTTCTATTTAGTACCTGTCCTGGGGCAGCTGTGGCTGCAAATCAAGGTAGTGGCGCTCCCCAGCCCCACCCTACTGGGGGAACCGGGGAAGGGGCTCAGGTTATCCTGAGCCCAGGTGAGTCTGCTATCATTCCACAGGGAGCAGTGAGGGGGTGGATCAGGGTTTTTCCTGGGAGCCAGGGTTCCCCAGGAAAACTAACCAAGATGTTGGCCATTTCACTCCAGTAACAGGGGCAACCATGTTGGTGGGACGCAGAACCCTTGGGCCAGTCTTCTCCTTCCTGTGTGCTCAGCTGCTGGTCCGCAGAGCCTACACACCCTGCCGTGGCCGCCTCTCCTCCTCCTCCTCCTCTCCCTCCCTTCCCCCTCCTCATCGTCTTCTGCTTCCTCCAGTCAAAGCCCCTTGGAGGTCAGTGAATGGCTGGGTTAGGAGGAAAGAGACCTGAAAGGACACAGGACTGACCACGGTTCTAATCCTAGCTCTGCCACCAAAGAGCTCCGTGACCTTGAGAAAACCACAGTCCTTTTCCGAGCCTTTTATTCATCTGTAAAACACAGGATTTGTCCCTGGGGGCAGTACCAGCTCCACATGCCAGGATCAGGATGAGAAATGGGGAGAGAAGTCACACCAGACCCCCGACCCTGGCTGCTGAGCTCAGAGAGCTGGAGAAGAAAGGACCTCATTTCAGACACACCAGCAACAGCTCCCACACCCCCTCCCCACCAGGAGAATGGGGAAGGGGAGACAAGCAAATGCAGGGGCAGCTAGGGAGGGAATATTTGTGCTTGCCAAGAGGCAGACCCCCAGCCTTGGGGAAATCCTCTAGGAACCGGGCGATTAGGGAAAGGGGAATATAAGGACAGCAGCTGGTCACCAGGTCTGACAGCCGTCTTTCCATCCACTCTCCCTGTAAGTTTTCAGAATTTGTTTCTAGATAATCGTTACTTCTTTCTGCTCTTCTGGGCATACGTGTATGGTAGTGCCCCTAGCTAGAGGCTGCATTTTAGTTGGGATCTAAACAGTCCTGACCGTCACGTGGCTGTGTTTCTCTACCTGGACACTCTACTGTTGGCTTAGCCTCAAATCGGGTTAGTGCCTTTGCAATGCACCTGCTGCCTCACGCTGTTGGGGGCTGCTCCGCGTTCGGCCAGGAACTCCCCCACGCCCCCTGTGTGTTTCCTTTATCATCACTGCAAATCGGCTGTCTCCATCCTGTCCCTGTGATTGATTCCTGGGCTCGGTATGTAGAACTTGACATTTATCTCTGCTAAATTTCATCCTGTTGGTTCAGGTCCATTGTTGCCAGCTGTCAAGAGAGCTTGAATCTACCGTATCAGCCTTCTCTTCCAGCTTTGCGTGGGGTTATGGGGGTGGTGTGTGGAGGGCGGCATTGGCTGTGTCGGAGCTGGGATGAGGGGCTGCTGCTGCAAGGCATGGCTCAGCTCAGTGGAGGTGAAGGAAGCTGGATGCAGAAGGATGGGGTTTAGGAAGGGGGCCTGGCTCAGGGCTGGTACAAGGAGTGGCACGGAGTTCAATAGAGAATATTTAATATGAGTCAGCAATTTGGGTTTGGTGCTGGCATGCAGGGCCGTTCAGGATGGTGGGCAGGGCATGTCGGCAGTGGTCCTAGGCGGGTGTAATACCAAGGGAGCAGCAGCACTGAGATGCCAGAGGGTCAGAGCACCACAGCTGAGACCCAGTCAGTGGCCGGGAGAACAGGGGCAGGAGTCCAGTGCTCTGGAAGAGAAGGAGCTTTGCCAAGGGCCAGGCAGGGTGTTAACTTAGAGCCCTCTCTCTCCTTCACCTCTCATACCCAATAGACCACCAAACTGCCGATTCTACCATCCAACTATTTCGCAATTAATTCCTTCTATGCCTTTGCTTTTCCTCCAGTTCAAACATTACTGTTTGTTGCTGGATCTATAGATTATTAGCTGATCTTACATTCTCAATCCATCTCCATATGACACTACAGGATCTTTCAAACTTACGAGTCTGGCCATACCACTTTCGACTTAAACCCTTTGATGGTTCTCCATCATCATTAGCATGAAGCAGAGACCCCTCGGCATATTGCAAAGACGCTCTGTGATCTGGCTCCTGCTACATCCTCAGATTCAACTTAAGCCCCATCCATTCCGAACGAATTGCAGACATCAAATCTTGCTGGGCTTCCAGTCTCAGCACATCCTGATCTCTGCCTGGATTTCCCACGAACCCTTCTCTCCCCGCCGTGTGAGCTCTCTCAACCTTGGTGTCCTAGCCCTGGTGTAACCTCCTAAGGGAAGCCCTCCTCTCAGGGCCCAAGGTCAGGGAGAAGATCTCTCATAACTCATTGGCCTGCTTTTTATTAGTTTATTTGTCTACCTCCCTCACTAGAGTACAAACTCCTTGAAAAAGGGATGGCTTTTTAAAAAACCTCTGCATATAATATGTGATCAGCAGGGTTTTGATAAAATGGAATTGAATACCTAGGTTTCTAGCCATGCAGTCTGGGGTTAGGACAGGGTCTCAGGATTCTGGGGTCTAGGAGTAGAAGATAGAACAGAGGCTGGACAAAAACCTACGTCATTGGTCCGTGTGTGTGTGTGTGTGTGTGTGTGTGTGTGTGTGTGTGTATGAGACAGAGAGAGAGAGAGAGAGAGAGAGAAGAGACGCCCTCATCTCTAAGCCTGCCCCAGACATCAATGAATAAATATGAATTCCCTTGATCCACGCTAGTATAGCATTATGGAAAGAATCAGGCTTTGGAACCAATAAACCAGGGCATATAATTTTTTGCTACTTTGTAGATATGTGCCTTTGGATAAGCTCATTGATCTCACCAAGCCTCAGTCTTCTCGTATGCAAGATGGGGATAATGATGCCCCGCTCTGAGACAACGTAAATGAAAAAGCAGCTCGCCCAGGGCCTGGCACATGGCAGGCACTCAGTAAAGAGCACGCACTTGGTTAGCATGGTTGTTATGTTGAGGAAATGTAAGCCCAGTGCACCAGCTGGACAGAACATCGTCTTCCCTGCAGGGAGGCCAACCGCCATCCAAAGGCTCTTCAGGAAATGAGGCCAACAGAGGGCACAGGATGTTAACAGCCAGACCAGTGAGGACGCATCCTGCAGTCAGAGTCAAGGGGCCTGGAACCCTCGGACAGGCTGCTCAGGGCATCCTCTTCCCCTGCAGGCTGGGGTCCCACTGCTGACACCCAACTCTCCATTTTTCCCCTTATTAAGTGATTCTATTAGCCCCTAAAAACAGCTGTCTTTACAACGCTGCCCCAAGACAGGCAGGTGGGCTTCCAAGATTTCAGTTTATCTTCCGTGAGCTGCTGTTTAGATTTATGTCTTCCTCCCAGAGAGGCCCCCCAGACTCCACGTGGAGGCGGAGGGACGGGCCCAGCCTGGCCTTATCAGCAGCGGCGCACAGATAAATCACCGCACTGGAGGTTTGCGTCCTGGGGAAGGGACTAATCTCATCTCATTGGTTTAAGTTTCCAAGGCTGATGTTTTCTGATTTCCTACCCAGACTCTGTAAAGTCTGCGTCCTCTTACGCCAGGGGGTCAGCAAACTTTTTCTGCACAAGGCCAGACAGTAAATATTTCAGGCTTTGTGACACCACTTATGGTCTCTGTCACATAGTCTTTGCTTTTTTCCTTCTCCTTCTTTTTCTTTTTCGCAACACTTTAGAAATACAAAAACCATTTTTAGTTGGGATTTTACAAAAACAGGCCATGGTTTGGATAGCGCCTCAGTTTGCTGACCTCTTCTTCCAGGATTCACTAAATAAACACATTCGCAAATTTATTTCTCCCTCCCTCTCATCCTCCCCTCTCCTCCCCTGCTCCCTCCCTGCTCTCCTTCTCTCCTCCTACAGCACAGACGGAGCACTGACCAGGTGTGGGCTGCTACGTTGTGGTCCAGGGATGTGAAGATGCATAAAACGAGACCCCTCTTCCCAAAGAGTTTCCAGTATTCGAGGAAATGGGGCGGGTAACAGTAGATGGGAAAGTGTGCTAACACCAGTCGCAACTTGTCTGCCGGGGCAACGTGTGGTAGGCAAGCAGTGCGAGAGTGTCACCTCCGGCCACTGCCCCGCAGGCCACAGAAGCCCAGCAGAGAGAGAGGAGAGGGCCTGCGGGGAGGTGGGGCTGGGGGTTGCATTACAAGCAAGCGTTGGCCGAGCTAGCAGTGCTTTCCCAGCAGGGGAAACCTTTAAGCAAAGGGGAAGGCAAGGAAGTACGTGTGAGCAGAGAGTTCCTGAGAAGTCAGGTGGGGTCCAGAACACGCTTGCAGCAGGGACAGTGTGGCAGATAAGAGCACGGCCTCTGGAGCCAGAGTTGGTTCCAAACTCAATTCTCTCACTCACCAGTGGGGGTCTTTGGGCCCTAGCTTGTTTTTCGGTTTGTCGAGTTAGAGATAACAGTACCTCTCTTATAGGAATGTTGGAAGAAATACATGAACTAACAAGTGCAAAGTGCTTAGCACAGTGCCTGGCACACAGTAAGTGCTCAATAAATGCCACCAGCATCAAGATCAGGAGGAAGGTGGCACAGAGGGAGGTGGCCAAGGTTGCCGGTGCTAGATCACACTTGCCTGGAACTGATTCTGGACTTTAGCATGTAGACAATGGGGTCCTTTCAACATTTCAAGCCAGGGCATCATATTTTATCTGCCTTAGGCTCTAATCCCCTTTTGAACTATGAACATTGGCAAAATCTAGGGGGCAGGTTTCACGATGCCTACTTCACAGATGAGTAAAGCGAGGCTTATAGAACTTAACCTCTTCCTTCAGGCCAACCAGCTCGTAAGGCACAACCCTCAGTCTGGGCTCCTGAACTCTCAGTTCCGCGCTCTTCCCTCCCACGCTGCTTGCTAACCGACTGACAGACGGCATCATGCCAGCCTTGCCCAGGCTCCAATTAGCAGAACAAATCAGAACTGGCTGGCGGGGCTTCGTGCCTGCCGCGGTTGTGTTTATCATTCATCAGAGAAGAGAAGCGACCTGCCAGGCTGGTGAGTCAGGCCCCCGTCGAGAGAAGATTTAAGGTGATGTGGCTTCCGGGGCTGGTCATGGGCACCATAATTTGGATTGTCGGATATGCTTAGGAACAGAATATTTCAGCAATTCACTGCGAGCTGAATATAGCCCTCACCCAGGGAGTGCTTTGAGTACTTAAGGAACCGGTGAGAGTCAGGCTAGAGCGGCGGCCGACGGCCTGGGTGCTGCCCTGGTCTTGCCACTGCAGCCGGAGGGAAGCACATCTTGTTTTTATTTCTGGATTTCCATGTCCTTCTGTGAAAAAGGAGGAGTTTGGGAAACTAGTAGATAGCATTGTAGTGAGGTTGTGGAAAAATGTAGGTCCTTCTCTTTAAACAGACCTCCAGAGGGTAGTCAAGAGAGCAGTGGAACAGGAGTCTGAGTTTGAGGCTGGACTTTGCCTGAAACTCGCTGTGTGACCTTGGCTTGTCCTATTCACATTGGGAGCACGTGCTGGAACTGGGCAGCAGCTCTCCCCTTTGGACTGGCGGCCACTGTCGGTCCCCGCTGTTACCACGCGGTACACTGGACTCATTCATGTCACTGGCTTCTGGAAGCATCTGAGAGTGCAGCCCCTGCACAAGGCCTTGTTATCCCACATTCCACCCCCGTAAGTGTGAACATGTCACCCTGCTCTCTGAGACAGAGACCCAACCCCTCCTAGGGGGTCACACACCTTCCCCGGTAAGGACATACACAGACTCTGTTGTCTGCATCTCCACACCTGCTTAGGGGACTGTATTATAACTCATGTAAATGTTGCAGCTTTTCAGGTATACATTTATATTAGTGTAGTGAACATAACTCGTTAAGCTACTGTGCCCTCATGGAGATGCTGGGCCCTCCCACCGCCAGGTCCCCACTCACCCACCCCATCCAAGCCGCTTCCAGCTCTGTCACTCTAAGACTCCATGACTGTCACCCTAATTTTCGGTTTATCAGCCATACTCAGAGAGTTTAATCTCCATGCAAAATCAGGGTAAGGGGCGGCCAAACCTGCAAGTAATGACTCTCCAGTAGCAGATACCGGCACACCTCAGAGATGTTGCGGGTTCAGTCCCAGGCCACTACGATAAAGCAAGTCACACTAATCTTTTTGGTTTCCCAGTTCATATAAAAGTTATGTCTATGCTATGCTGTAGTCTGTTGAGTGTGCAATAACATTATATTTAAGAAAACAATGTATATACCTTAATTAAAAAATACTTTATTGCTAAAAAAATGCTAAGGATCATCTGAGCCTTCAGCAAGTCATAAACTTTTTGCTGGTGGGGCATTTAGCCTCCATGGTGATGGCTGCTGACTGATCAGGGTGGTGGTTGCTGAAGGGTGGGGTGGCTGTGACAATTTTTAAAAATAAGACAACAATGAAGTTTGCAGCACTGATTGACTTTTCCGGTCATGAAAGATTTCTCTGCAGCCTGCGATGCTGTCTGATAGCATTTAACCCTCAGTAGAACTTCTTTCAAAATTGGAGTCAGCCATCTCAAACCTGCTTCTGCTTTATCAACTAAGTTTATGGAATATTCTAAATCCTTTGTTGTCATTTCAACAATGTTCACAGCATCTTCACCAGGAGCATATTCCATCTCAAGACCACTTTCTTTGCTCATCCATAAGAAGCAACTCCTCATCTGTTCAAGTTTTATCCTGAGATTGCAACAATTCAGTCACATCTTCAGGCTCCACTGCTAATTCTAGTTCTCTTGCTATTTCCATGATGGCTGCACTGACTTCCTCCACTGAAGTGTTGACTCCTCAAAGTCATCCATGAGGGTTAGAATCAACTTCTTCCAAACTCCTATTAATGTGGCTATTTTGACCTCTTCTCATGAATCATGAATGTTACTAATGTCATCTCGAATGGAATGGTGAATCCTTTTCAGAAGGTTTTCAATTTACTTTGTCCCAATCCATCAGAAGAATCAATGTCTATGGCAGCCATAACCTTACAAAATGTATTTCTTAAATAATAAGACTTGAAAGTAGAAATTACTCCTTGATTCATGGGCTGCAGAAGAGATACTGTGTTAGCAACTATGAAAAGAACATTCATCTCCTTGTATTAATAAATCATCAGAGCTCTTGGATGACCACTGCATTGTCAAGGAGCAGTAATATTTTGAAAGGAACCTTTCATTCCTGAGCAGTAGATCTTAACAGTGGCTTTAAAATATTCAGTAAAACATGCTGTAAACAGATGTGCTGTCATCTAGGCTTTGTTGTTCCATTTATAGAGCACAGGCAGAGTAGATTTATCACAATTCTTAAGGACTCTAGGATTTCCGGAATGGCATGTGAACATTGACTTCAACTTAGCGTCACCAGCTGCATTAGCCCCTAACAAGAGAAACGGCTTGTCCTTTGAAGTTGTGAAGCCAGGCATTTGACTTTTCTCTAGCTATGAAAGTCCTAGGCGGCATAATAGGCTGTTTCGTCTACATTGAAAATCTGTTGTTTGGTGTAGCCGCCTGCATCAGTGATCTTAGCGAGATCTTCTGGATAACGTGTTGCAGCTTCTACATTAGCACTTGCTGCTTCGTCTTGCACTTGTATGTTATGGAGACGGCTTCTTTCCTTAAACCCCGTGAACCAACCTCTGCCAGCTTCAAACTTTTCTTCTGCAGCTTCCTTGCCTCTCTCAGCCTTTACAGCATTGGAGAGAGTTAGTGCCTTGCTCTGAATTAGGCTTTGACTTAAGGGAATGTCATGGCTGATTTGATCTTTATCCAGATTACCACGACTTTCCCCCCATCAGCAATAAGGTTGTTTTGTTTTCTTATCATTGGTGTGTTCACTGGAGTAGCACTTTTAAATTTCCTTCAAGAACCTTTCCTTTGCATTCACAACTTGAGTAATTGTTCGGTGCAAGGGGCCTAGCTTTTAGCCTATCTCTAGTTCGACATACCTTGCTCACTAAGCTTAATCATTTCTAGCTTTTTATTTAAAGTGAGGTATATGTGACTCTTCCTCCCACTTGAACACTTACAGGCCATTGTAGGATTATTCATTGGCTTAATTTCAATACTGTTGTGTCTTAGGGAATAGGGAGGCCCGAGGAGAGGGAGAGAGACCGGGGAGCAGCCAATTGGTGGAGCAGTCAGAGCATTCACAACATTGATCGATTAAGTTTGCCACGTTACATGGGTGCAGTTCATGGCTCCTTAAAATAATCACAATAGTAACATCAAACGTCACTGATCACAGATCACCCTAACAGATAAAATAATAATGAAAATGTTTGAAATATTGCAAGAATTACCAAAATGCAACACAGGGACAGGAAGCGAGCATGTGCTGTTGGGAAAATGGCATGGGTAGCCTTGCTTGGTGCAGGGTTGCCAAAAACCTTCAATTTGTAAAACGTGGTATCTGCGAAGCACAATTTGAAGTCAGCGAGGTGTGGCTGCGGTTCCTTTCCAGGAAGACATTTTTATTTCTGTCTCCTGCTCAGTCTTCTTCCCTCAGCCTTAGACGCACACACCCAAGTTCTGTGTGGAAACTCCTTTGGATAAAGGGCTGCTGAAAGAGGAGGACCTTCCGGGCAGGCAAGGCTCCTTAAAAAGTCACCTCCTGCAGCCAGACCCTCTAAGTATTGGCAAAACATGAGTGCATCATTATTTTGACTTGAGAGCAGGGATTAAGGCCTCCCCATGGATCAGGTTCCAAGGCTAGTTGGTCACAGCTATAGCCAGTCTGTCCCCAAGCACCAGGCACCAGGTGTCCTTGATCTCACAGCCTTAAGACCGAGGATTAGACTATCTCTTTCCATTTATCATCATTGTTCCTGCCGGGTACTGAGCCCAGAGAGTTATAGCTTTTAAGTAGATGAGCATTAGAGAAATAAAAGGTGAAAAAGACAGAAGACGAGTGAGTCTAGGAGGAAAGCAAAGCCACCAGATTTAAAAAGAGACCAAGGAAAGGACCCTGGTGTTGCCATGTCTACACCCCTGCGTGCTCTAGCTCTGGCCCAAGCGGGGAGCCACTGCAGGCTGCCTTCAGCTTCTGGGTTTATCCTTCCAACCTGGCACTGCCTCGCACGCCAACCTCCTACTGTGCAGCTCGCTGGGACAGCGCCCACCACTCGCCGGCACCACCATTCAGAAAAGGGCCCATCAGTATGTACCCACGGGAGGGTGACCTCCTTCTTCTGAGGAGTTTTGGCCATGAATGAAATCCAGGCGACAACTGTCAGTACTGACAGGTGGCCCCAGCCTCTAACTGCAGGCTGGAAACCTGAGGGCCAGGGAAGGAAAGCAAATTGGCCAAGGCGACAGCGGTGGGCTTGGCTCCAGAATCTCGTGTCCTATTGTCCAGTCCAGTCGGGCTCTTTGCATCCTATGAAATCATCTTGCTAATCAGTTCTCCAGAGTAATGGGATGCATCTCATAGATGACAGTTTTAGCTAAACTTCAGCACAAGAGTCTGGAGGTGGGTATAAGTGGTGGGGCTGCTGGTGCCAGGGGGCTACTATGGGAAGAAGAAAAACAAATAAGAGTGGAATACTTTTGTTGTTTTCTATTGTACTGATTTAAACTTTTATTTTCATTAAATCACACCTCCTGTGTTGTTTCTCATTTATTTTATGGTTCTTTATCTAATTTCTTAGGTTGAATACTTAGTGCAATTAGTTTCAGCTTTTCACAAACAATAATAAAGGCAGAGAAGGCTATAAAATGTCCTCTGAGCACAGCTTTAGCTATGTCCCATAGGCTTAGATGTGGAGTGTTCTCCTTTTCATTATTTCTAGATAACAGATAATTTCTGTTTTTTTTTTTTTTTTATTCTTTGAGTCAAGGATTATTTAACAAAGTATTTATTTTCTTTTCTTTTTAGGAAATTATTTCTTAATCTCAAAATAGTTAAGAGTTTTTGGGTCATTTTTAAAAAATAATTTCTAAAATGAAATACCTGTCAATATTTGCTGGCTGGAGACAGAATGAAGAGGAGTTGGCTTCAAGAAGAAACAAGCAATTAAAGCCAACTTCTCAACTTGCATCTGGTGCCAGTTAGGTTGGGCATTTGGTCCAACCTCCACTGATTTAGAGCAGTAAGAAGTGAGAGAAAGTTGGGGAGCAGAACTCCATGATGTCTTCAGTTTAGTGTCTGTTCTCCTGCCTGCTTCCCAGGCTGTGACCTAGGGGACTGCTTCCTCCTTCTGCCCCTATATTAGGCTCCTGTGCCTGCCCAAGCCCAAAGGAAGCATCTTCCCAGATGGCTCACTCCCATCTGCAGCTGGAAGTCACATCCTGATGGCGACTGCCTTCCCTTAGAGAATGAGCTTCCCATGAGAATGTCTGTGGACAACACTCCTCTCCTCCCAGCAAAGATGGAGCCAGGACGCACCTGTGCCCCTTCCAGCCTCTGACTCAGGGGAGATCTTAGTCCCATGACGAGTGTAGGGAAGGAGGACCTCACAGCGTGAGATCCATGTGCCAGACACGCTTTACTGGGTGCCTGACACGGGGAACGTCATGTGGCCCCTGGCTAGGCATCATTCCTATTTGGTGGCGATGGAAGCTAAGTCCCAGCTATAGGCGATTTTCTCAGATTTCTCTGGCTCCGGAACCTTTGCTTTCGTGCTGCATACTCTAGTCTAGTCTCGACCACCCACCACTCCTTGCAAAGAATTTTCAGATGAGAGAACTTAGGCCCCAAGTTTCAAGGGACTTAGCTGTGCGTGGCACAGCAGGGCCCAGATCAAATTGGATTCAACCACCGAAGAGCACAGGTTCCCACGTCTGTCTGAATGCGGATTCTCTCTTCCCTCCGGCTTCCATCCTCCCCCATCCACATCCATCTCACTCCCTGCAGAGGCTGAGACGTGTGGGGGCGTGGGGAGGAATTAGGGGTGGGCAGGAAGGAGGGGAGCATGGAGGGTAGAGGGAGAGCATGGTTTTTAGACAGGAGGCTGACAGGACAAATTGACTCTGACATGCTGAGCATTTCAGAGTCGCCCCCTGGACTTTTGTCCCACCCTTATCGATCTTGCTAGGGCATTTCCCCAATGACCAAGAATTATGGATCTTTTTCTGGAAGGGGATCCCATACCATCACAATAGAACATTTAAGGAGTTTTATGACTGTGCTGCTGGGAACTAGGATTTTATAGTCATGAAAGGCCACGTGGTCTTGGAAAGGTGGCCTTGCTGTCCCCTACCCCGGGGGCTGCTCCCTCCCTAAATCACCAACTTTCTGGAACCCTTGGCTGTGTGGCCCTGTGGCCACAGAGAAGCTGTTGGCCCTCCTGGAGTCTTCCTGCTCACTGCCCCGGGAGCGGGTCCTTGGTCCTCTCTCCCAGACTTCTTTCTCACTTCCTGCCAGCCTCTGTGCCAGCCAGCACCACGGCCCGAGAAGTCGTGCTCTCTTTTCTACTGCATTCATGGATGTGTGCCCAGCCTGTCACGGGTGCCAGTAAGTAGTTAGTGAATAAATGAATGAATGAATCGGGATCACAGCTGCCAAGCTGGCACTTGGTGGAAGGAGGCAGGAGAGAAGCAAACAGGGTAGAGAGACTGCCCCATTGCTGCCCTTGAAGCTCTGGGCTGGGGACGGGGTGGGGCAGGAGGGCACACTCTGTGCCAAACCCCTTGAGGTTCCTGGGACAGACCCCAGCGTCCCAGCCCTGCCCTGTCTGTCCCCCCCTGCCGGGGCTCATTCTCAGTCTTCCTCTGGGGTGCTCAGGTGGGCCTCAGAAGTGGACCCCAAGGCAGCCCTGGATGTTCCCAGCTTGGTTTACTCAGCACAGTTCTGGCACCAACCTTACTCCATGGCCAATGGGTATTATTAGGTCTATGGATTTAACCTCTTTCAGCCCTGTTTCCTCGTGTGCAAATGGAGATATGCATAGCCACGTGATTTAGCAGGAATAGCTCAAGGTACGGAATGTAAGGCATTGGCAGAGTGTCCAGCGCCTGTGAGCATCTCTCTCCTCCCTTCCACCTTTTATCTTTAATGAAACCTTTCCCCTTGCAGGCCTCGTCCGACCCACAGCTGATGCTTCCTTCTCCCATAGCTGGGGCCACCAGATCCTCCGCTCTCTGTAAGCTTCGCCCTGTCGGCAGCTGGCAGGACCAGCCCTGAGGTCAAACCAGCTGCAGACGCCCACTCTGAGATGAGCCTGCTGATGTTGCCTCGACCTCCACCCTGTTCTCTATAACGCAGAACACGGTGTCCAGCCGGATGGAGCCCAGAACTGTGGAACTGTTACCCGTAATGGACTCCTTCACACACACCCGGCACTTGCAGTTTGCATCACTCACTCGGAAATCACCGAAGTTATCAATCACAGTGTGAGTATGTGTGGGTGTGTGGGGCGCTGTTGTTGCTGATGTTGCTTCTTCAGTTAGAGTAATGGTTCTCAACCTGACCACACATTAGAATCTTCTAGAAAGACTTGTAAAAATGCCAATACCCAGGCCCATCCCCGGAGACTTTGATTTCACCTTCTGCAATGGACCCCGGACATCGGGACTTTGAAATAACACGTCCAGGTAAGTCTAATGTGACTGGCGTTGAGAATGACTGAGTTAGATGTGGGCTCCCCGGCGTCAGGGACATGGCTTTGCCTGTTTTGTCCCTTCGAGGTGCCTGGCTTAGTACTGAGTGCCCATAACCGATCAGGAGTCTCCATCTCTGGGACACTCTGCCTGACCGAACCCCCTCCAGCCACGCCTGGACGAGGTGCTCTGTGTCCCTCTTATTACGCTGGGTTTGATTTCCTGTTTACTGTCTGTCTCTTTCAATAGGCAATGGGCTGGCCGAGGGCAGGGTCCAGACTTTCATCTTTGGCTCCTTTGTTGAAGCCTCGTACATCAGAACGGATCTGAGTACATCTTCTCCCTTCTGTTCAGGCTCCCAGCGAAGCCCCTCCTTCCTCCTAGATGTGTCTCTGCCTCTGGACATGGTCCTCAGACCCTCAGGGCCTCTGCATGAGTTATGTCTCTTGCTGTACAATAAATTATCCTGCAATTTAGCAGCTCGTTAACAAATAAACATTTGTTATCACACATGTCTATGGGTCAGGAATTGGAGGCAGCTGAGCAGGGTGACTCTAGCTCAGGTCTCTTGTGAGGCTGCTGTCATGGTGTCAGCTGGCGTCAGAGACAACGTGCGCAGTGGCAAGAACACCCAGGCCAGGAGCCTCAGTCTTGTTTATTATAACACATAATATCACATAATATCCTCCGTAGGGTGCCCAGATCATACCTGGTGGGATGCAGGTGGGAACCACACAAGGAGGAACCACATGTTGGAAGGTGACTACCACAGTCCCCATGCTGACAGCAGGCCTGGGGTCCAGAGAGGGTACCCGGCCCTGTCCCGGCTTCTGGTCATCATCCTCTTGAACCATTAACATGCACTGACCCCTCCTATGTGTGGGAACACTGCAAGAGGTGGGTGTCATCCTGGCTTCTTTTTGCTGTTTTTGGAGAAGGGCTGAGAGAATAATGCCCCCTGGCTATCAGTCCTGGGCTCCTTAATAATGCTTGAGCTCTCTAAACATTTGCAAATTGAGACCTAGGAATGAACCAGAAGTTTCAAACATCTTCAGAGCTTGAGCTTATTTTTTATGGCTATGGGGGTAAGTGAGAGATGGAGGAGCGCTGCCCATGTGGGCTCCGACAGGGAAGATGCCAGGGAGGCCCAGGCCCTGTACCTACCTCTAGGACATGGCACGGCAGAAAGCAAGGCCACCCCTGCCACAACCGGAGCTGACTTCCCGAGGGACATGGCAGGGTGTGGGGGAACAGTCAGGCCTGGGTGGGCTCCATGTCTGCTCCCCCCTACTGTGTGACCTCCACCAGCTGGTCCCTCCTTGGGGCCTCAGTTTCCCCTTCTATAAAATGAATTGTCTAGACTAAAATGTGACTTATCAGACTTTTTACAAATAGTGGCACCTTCATTTTCCAAATTAAATCTTACAGCTAATGAGGTGAGTACAATGTTACTGCCTCATTACAATATAAAGTAGACAATATTACAAAAGCCAACATGCATTGAATGCTTAGTATGTTCTTAATGCTGTTCTTAATTGCTTTGCACACAGAAACTAATGGAATCCCCACAGTGGCCCTGGGAGGTAACTACTATTTTTAATCATCATCCCATTTTACAGAGGAGGAAGCCAAGGCACAGAGAGGTGAAGTACCTTGCCCAAGGTCACACAGCTTTGTAAGGGATTTGAACTCATGGAGAGAGACCACACGGCCTTGCTCTTGCCCCTCTGCTGTATGAACAGAGGCAGAACGGCTCTGGTGGGCATGAGGGAGGAGTGCTGGGAGCCTCCTGCTTAGTCCCCTTCTCCTCCCCCCTTTCTCCACTGAGCACCCCCTTAAGCACAGTCATAGACCTCTTGGGCTTGCAGAGCTTTTCTTTCTGAGTTCTGACATTTGATGAGCTGTGGCCACATTTCCCTAAGTGGGCCCTGCAGACACATGTACCCGAACCATCTGGGATGCTTTATTAAAATACAGATTTCTAGGCCACTTTCCAGGTTCTCAGGATCGGAATCTCTGGGTGAAGCCCAGGAATGTCTGTGTCGATCAGCATGCAAGTGGGTCTCGGGCTCACTGACACGGAAGAGCTGCTGCGTCACGAGCTGGGTGGGCGGCTCGATCGCGCCATTTGGCCTGGAAAGACCCGGATTTAGCAGTTTCCTTAAGGAGGGTCCTTAGGGAAGGTCTCCTTCAGGGATTGGGGTTGGGGCACCGCTAGACCATCTGTCAGATTAGACCTCCCCTCAGGCCACCGACCTGGGTCATGGAGAACCAGAGTGTGCCAGGACCTTCAATTGCCCAAGAGCAAAGCCTGGGTCTTGGTCATTGTGACATTCTGGGTCACAGCTAATCAGCACATCTGTGAACGCACCGGGTGATCTGAGAACATTTTTATGCTTTGGAGAGAAAACAATTTTCATTACTTTGAAGCACAGCTCAGGAATCAGAGAAACCAATGGCGCTAAACATGCGTGTGTTAATTATTGTTATTCCCTGAGACTGCTACCACCCAGGAGCTGATTACGAGCGTGACTGCAGAGGGTGTCTTTGCAACGGGAAATCTGGCTTATTATGGCCTCTCTCCAGGGGCCTCTCTGGCTGTTCGATTTGGGGGAAGGTCATTAACAAATGTAGTCACAGGGTAATCATGTCATGATTATGAGTAGAGCTGTTCCGCTTAAAGAAACACTGCCCAAGGAGAAAGGGATGAAGAAGGCTATGGGAGAGTGGGAATGCATCGAAATCACTCCTGGGTTCATTCTGGTGTCTGGACTAGGAGCCACTGGTCTTGGGCCACTGTTTAAGTCATAGATACACCATACTGTGGCATTTAGTCTGGGAGTGACACCAGCGATTACCTGAGCAGTTGTATTAATGAGTGCACCCAACTGTGTCCAGCACACAGGAGTCAACGGGAGGGACAGTTTGGTGAGTGGCCACCTGGGATTAATCACCTGGTCCAGTGATTGCCTAGGTGGTTTTATTAATGAGTGTGCCCAACTTTGTCCAGCACACAAGGAGCCCCAAGAGGGACAGTTTGGTGGGTGGCCACTAGAGGAAAGCAGTGAGTCCATGTTCTATCTGACTGCCTCCTACGTGGACAGGGCCCCTCTCAGGGCCCTGAAGGGTGCAGGAGCAAGTGAGGGACTCTGAAGTTTACACCTTATTTGCTTCACAACAGATGTGTCTCTGGGCCTCACCTGCATTCTCATTTTGGAATTCGGGGATAGCAGGGAGGTCTGTTTCTAGGAAGCTGCCCCTCCCAAACCCCTTCCCCAGGGAGAAGTCACGAGGGGTATTTTAGAGTTGACATTCTGGCCCTGGGATTCACCTTGGGGAACCAAGGAACCAACAGGCTAGAGGATTCTTGCCCCACCCTTTTGGGTGAGTGGGTACTGGGAAAAATTGGGGCTACTTTTGGAAGGCAGAAGCTTCAGCTTGGAATAGGACAGAGTCAACCAGAAGACGCCGTTGTGGGCATGCTGGCTTGTGTCAGCCAGGAGTCTGAATAATAATCATCATTACTACTATTCATCCATGAAATCATGCTCACCTTGTGCCACAAGCTACCAGGTACAGAAGGGGGAATCGGGTTCAATAATGCCACCACAGTCCAGGATGGTGGCTGTGTGGCAGATGGGGTCTAGGCACCTAGCCCTGGCTGAGTGCAGATAACACTCTGCCTCCTGGCTGGGAAGTAGAGAGTAGAGGCCTCTGGGACTCAGTAAGTGAGAGCTCAAGTCTCAGCCTGCTAGGAATATCTTTTAAAGGATAAAAGTTGGTTGGAATTGAGTGAGTGCTTGCACCCTGCGTGGGGTGGTGGGAAGTAAAGAAGGCCCCGGACAATGAGCCCCGCCACTTGAAGCCAGGCTTGTTGACGATTACTCGTTCTGAGTGTGGCTTACCGGGACACGAGAGGTGCAGTAGCCATGGTGACTGCAGGGGCAGAGATGGCTCGGTTGTGTCGTGGCTAAGGGAACACGATCCCTCGGCCCCCAGCATCCTGGAGACAGAAGGAGCCATGAGACCAAGGAGTCAGCCTCCCCCAGTGGAAACGCGCAGGGTACACACCCGGGCAGGAGGCCCAGGAGAGCATGCCACGAGGGCGGCGGCGGCGGGCAAGGAAGTCGCATCAGACTGGCAGAGCTGGAAGAGGCTGCTGAGAATCTTCTAGTCCACTCTTGCCACAATGTGGGTGGGGAAACTTGAGTTCTGGGAAGGGAAGGAGTTGCTGGAGTCATGCAACTTGTTGGGACTGGATCCCAGATCCCGCCTTCCCTGCCCCCAGCGTCATGCATAACCGACCCTCACAGCTCACAAAACCTGATGCTCATTCCTGCTCCTCAGAGGCCTGCCCTGTGGCCTCTGGAGGCACCTGGAGAGAGAGCGCCCAGGTTGCTGGTCTCAGTGGTCTGGGCCAGGCAGACCCCTTCTCCCATCACCTGGCACCTTGGCAGGGGGCGACGCCTGCTGGCCACGTGGGGCAGTGCGGTTAGGCCGTGGCGAGGGGGCCCTCTGCTGGGCAGCTGCTGCCTGACCCGCGGGACTGCTGAGAGAAGCCAGCCAGCTGGGCTGAGTCCGGGAGCTGGCGCAGGGGAGCATCTTTGTAAGCAGGGTCGGTGATGGCAAAATCGTGACCCAAGCCACCTGTCTCCTTCCTGTCATTGTCATCCCTCTGCTCTGGACCCCCGCTTTGGGCTGACCCTCCAGTACCACAACCCTCTAGACTAGTGCCTGTTCTCCCCCATTCTAGGTCCTGCCTCATACGATGTGAAAGGGTGCAAATGAACTGTCTCCCCACTTCCTATAGGGGTACATTTGCACAGCAATAGGCCTCTTCTCAGAAATCAGGACTTACCCCAGAGGAGTGACCTGAAGGCCCACTGCTCCCCAGCCCCTGGTGGGGGGCCCTGTGGTGTCTTTGTAGAGGCACTGGGTTAGCATGTGGAATCCTGCCCCTTTCTAGTTCTTTGACTTTGAGCAATTCACTAAACTTCTCTGGCCCTCTGTTTCCTCATCCGTAAAATGGGAACAATAATTTCCGTCTCCAAGTTGCCCGCGGTGTTAAGTGAGATGGCACGGTAAACAGGCCATCGTAGGACTCAGGAACTACCCATTCCTTTCATCAAGATCCTCAGTTTTCTCATCTGCGAAATAAGAATTCCTGTCTGCCCCGGATGACAGCCTGCGGCACTGTGCTCTGGAAATCCAAGTGCTGCTTTTATTTGCGGTGCTGTGAATTGCCATAAGAGCAGGCACACTGAGGCCAAGACGCATGGTGTCACAGTATCCCGTGAGCACGGCCTCCTGTTTCCCACTGTGTGGCCCTGGGGCCCCCTCAGGACAAAGGCCAGGGGAACCCCTGCCTCCCCCCAACCCCAGGAGAGATCAGGGAAGGATCAAATGAGGTCACAGAGAGAAAAAGTGATCTACATGGCAAGTCGGGGACAAGCAGTGTCAAGAGACCCCATCTTCTGAGCTGGGCCTAGGTCTTCTTTATGTTTTCCCTTGAGGGAAGAAGGGAGCTTCAGGGCTGCTCTGAGGTCAAATTCCTGGTTCTAACCCAGGTTGGAATCCTGCCTCTCTAGCTCCATGACATAGTGCCTCTGTGATCCTGGGCCTCCCTGAACCTCTGTTTCTTTATTTCTAAAATGGGGATAATCAAACCTTCTGCAGAGGGTTGTTTAGAAGCTTAAATAAGCACGATGTGTACATGAGCCCTAGCACATGGCTCGGCTTCTGGCAGGTTCTTCTTCCCGTGTGAACACTGGCTCAGGGAATTACGTTGCCCTGTTGTTATAAATGATCTGTCTCCAAGCCATCCAGTTCTGTGCCTGTCTCTGCACTGAAAAGCCCCCCCTGCGCCAACTCTGCCAAGGGGGCATCTGCTCACGGCCGATGCAGCCCCAGGGACGGGACACTCACCCCTCACTGGGCTGGAGCCTCTGGGCAGCTGGGATGGAGGGTGAGTCCCTGCTGTAAGGCAGGACATAGGTTCTGCCTCCACGTAGTTCTCACCCACTGGTGTTGTCTCAGGAAATGCGTCTAATCCTTCTTTCTCTAAATCCACTGTTCAGATGACCCTGAAGACTTCTTGTCTCTGTCAGCCAAATCCTCCATGGGCCAGCCTCAACCTTCCTCAGCTCCTCCCAGCTTGGAGCTGATAACTTTCACTTTCAAGGCCAGCTTTGCACGCCCCTGGGCCAATGCCGATCTTGGCAGTGGGTCCCTCTGTGGGTTCAGACCCATGCAGCTGGGCTCAGGAATGCCTCTCACTGCTCCGGACTCCGCCTCCGAGGTTCCATCCAGTTCTTGCTACTCTCTTCCTCCAACAGCTCTGTCCTCTCTTAGGAATGCATTGAAACATACCGTTGTTGGGTTCCTTATATAGAGACATTATATATAATTCCCCTTTAATCTTCCCCATACACCTTCAGGGTAAGTATTATTATTCCCATTCCACAGATGAGGGAATGTAGGCTCAGTGAGATTTAGTGTCTTTCCCAAGGTCACACAGCCAGCAGATTTTAACTAGTAGTAGAAGGCTGATCTGTTTGATTGGCAGGCGATGAGAAAATGAATTCTGCCCACGTGGGTATGAGGGAAATGAGAATTTATGCAAAACAAGAAAAGCGATCTTTTATTAGTACTGTTCTATATGTTCCGGTATGTTCTGGATGAAATGTAAAAGCATTCAGAGGCGTGCTTTGAGGAGTGGGCATCAGAGCTTGCTAGGTGTATGTACGTGGCTAATAAGAGATGTCACAATGAGTACTAGCTGTGTGGCAGCTTAGCTGAGCTGGGGCTCCTAAGACTAGGAGGTTTGATCCCTTTCACCTCCATCTAATCACCTACCTTCCAAGTGTGTGTATGTTTTTTTTTAAATTTATTTTAGAAATGATGGTCTCTCTATGTTGTCCAGACTGGCCTCAAACTCCTGGGCTCAGGTGATCCTCCCACCTCAGCCTCCCAAGTAGCTGAGGACTACAGGTGCATGCCACGGCACCTGGCTACCCCCCAAATGTCTTTATCTCGGTCATAAGTGAGTCCAGCTGAGAGTGCAGATGACACATAGAGAGTCCAGCGGTTCCTCCGGAAATGGGACTCCAGGGCACAAAAGGTCCCGTGTGACCCCTCAAAGGCAGCCTTCACCATGCCGACAATGTTAACCCCCGACTCTGCTGTTCTCCGTGCCCCGAGTCTGTGCCATTCCTGTCTCTGTCTCCTCATTCTTGCTGTTCCCGCTACTTGGGCGCCTTCTCCTCTCTGAGCCTCCAGTCGTCCTCAGTGACGTGCACGGTGGCTGAGTCATGTGCTGCTGTGGCTGGGCTGAGCTGTGCTCCCCGGCATTCCTCCCGCCGGGTGTTTCCGATTTGGGCGGCCGTGAGAGAGTCTTGTGGGAGGTGTGGAGGATAGAGCGAGGCAGCCACTTTGTAGCTCAGACACATCGTCACTTAGCTGCTGGTTTGCCTTGTTGGGGCAAGGCTCCCGCTCCACCATCCCCTGGAAACTTCTGCAGCTTCTCTGACTCCTGGCCAGGTGAGTAGTTTGGCTCTATGATGAAGGACCCTGTCTTCCGCAGGAAACCTCCCCATCAAGGTCACAGCAACAAAACTGGCGGGGATCTTTGTCCTTCCTGGTGTAATTCCAGCTCAGACTAGTGGAGTCTGACATATCTTTGTTCTCCCTCCGTCTGCCCCTCCCTACTTCCTGCCGTGCAGACACTGAAATCCAGCATCAGGTGAAAAGACCACAGCCTTTCAGAGACTGATCGGCCGGCTCCCACAAGAGCAGAAGGTCCTAGCGCCTTCGCTTTTCTTGCTGAATTTAATTGATACCATGTTCAACATGTGTGGTGGCTGATGGTGGCTGATGGTGGCCTATGACTCCTATCCATCCTTCAGGGCCCTGTTCAAGTCTCACTTCCTCCAGGAAGCCCTCCCAGACTCCTCTAGTCATCAGTGGTTGCTTCTGACTGTGCACTATTGCAGCACTTCCTGCCTGTCCTACTTTAGGTTGTAAGTTGTTCTTCCACCAGTGGGTATCTTATTGTTCTAGGTCAAAATTTCCTATACTTCACAGATCATACAAATGTCTAGTCCTTCCCTGGAAGATTCTGATTCTGTGAGCCTTCACTTAGAACGAGAATGGGATGATCGAGAAATTTGCTAAACTCAGCCCTGAGTAAACTATGAGCCTTAAAATGACAGGAAGCATGTCCTTGATTTATGTGACAGGGACTGCTCTGGCCAGCAATGACAGCAGTAGATTTGGAGGTGGAGGGTGCTCACACTGGCCTATTCTGGGGCAACAGCCTGGCTTAGTATTCTTATTGGGGCAGATCTCCCAGATTTCTTTCTTTCTCCTTGCAGGGGAGCACGGGAAGAAAGATCCAAGTCTCAAGGGCTGGGGTTGTCATTTTTCCCTGTGATCCTGGGTGGGGTTAATGCTTACTAGTCACTGCTTCCTCACTCTGCCCCTGGAGAGAGTCCAGCTCCTGCTGGCCACCGCAGGAGCCACCGCCTTCTCCCAAGCCCTGATTTCTTTTGGTTTTCACTCCCTGTGTCCTGATCCCCCAGCTCAAGTCCTCCAGGGATGGTTCTGGCAGATCCAGGCTCTTCCACTTTTTCTTTGGGGCTTTCTCTCCACTTGTTTCTCTAGCACATTCTCGCCCAACCCTGTGCCAAACACAGGGTAGGCACTCAGTAAAAACAGGGCCGGGTTGTCCTCGGTCAGGGCCAGGTTGGCCCCAGCTGTGCAAGGCCTGATGGGAACAGCAAGGGGTCGGTGTTGGGGGCGCTCGGGTGAGCCACCAGGCCCTGCTTGCCTGGCATCCAGGAGACGGCACATCTGTCAGCAGGACCGGGCTGCCCAATGCCTCCCCTCCCCGTAAACCCCCAGATTGCCCACTGCACACAGTTCTGTGACTGTGCCTCCTGGAAAGGCCAGATCTGATGTCCGTGCCGGAAGCTTTTATGGGAATCCCTCATGGTGGACACATCCGTTCCCCTCATCAAAACACATGCAGGTTTCTCATGCTGGGCCCTAATTTGCTGAACTTGTGCATAATTGAGACAGATGATCTCTGTTTTCCAGCTGGCCACTTCCTCTTTCAGGGCGCTGCTGGGTGGGCTCAGGGTGTGGCTGATGGGAGCCCCCCACTGCTTCCTGTGCAGGGGCTTGGGCGGCCTCTGTGCCTACGTCTCTCTAGGATCTATTCCCTGGAGAACGCAGACGGGTGCCTGGTGCAGAGTGAAGGAGGAATGCTGTTTTTCAGTGGGCGTGCGTGCCAGGGAGGAGGTGATGGGCAGCGGGGTGGGCTGTCCAGTGGGCAGATCCAAGAAAGGAGAGTTTCTCACCCAAGTCTTCCAGGAATGAATTGGCCTCTTTTTCCCCACCGGAAGCCCAGCTGGCAGCCCCAAGCTTTGTCTTGATTTGAAACAGAAGTGGTATAGCCAGTCGCAGTGGCCTTTCCCTGCCTCCTGGTCCTTGGCACACAAGGGCCAAGGGACTACCAAAGCCTTTAAGTCCAAATTGGACTCTCAGAAATCACCAGAACCAAAGTGACTCTAACCAAAAGCTGGCTCTGGAGAAGTTACCAAGCCATTATAGAAGCCCAGTAAACCCAGGCTGAGTGCCAGAGCCAGGGCAGCAGGGCAGAGAGCTCAAGTGGGGAAAAAAAGACCAGGCGTGGGGTGTTGGGGGTCCCACTTTACAGAAATTGTACTCACAAAAACCAAACCAAAAGCAACAAACTCTGACAAAGAAGGTCATTGTGAACAGGGGAACACAGGAACGTCCCTCTAAAGCCCCCCCAACCGTGCCTGGTATCTGTGGGGTGATCAGAGTGGCATTTGCACACTCACTTTAGGGACATGTGCCTAAAATGAAGCACACCTGTCAATCAGGGTACAGGGAAGCGTCATGGTGAGGTGGACAGAACTGGACGGGGAGTCGGGGAGCCTGGTCTGCCCCTCCCTCACTGGGTGACCCCCAGCAAATTGCCATCCCTCTCCAGGCCCCTGACTCCCCCTGGCCAGAGGGTAGGACTGGGTTAGATGGTCTCTGAGGGCACTTTCAGCTTTGACGTTTTCTGCAGCAAGAGGAGTGAGGACAGACACTCACGGAGGCCCTAGTGTGTTCCAGATGTCCGTGTCACAGAACGTGTCAGTACCCCCAAGAGGGAAGTGATGTGCAAACAGCTAAGTAACATGCCCAGGG
Organism: Indri indri; assembly: GCA_004363605.1. Lineage (NCBI taxonomy): Eukaryota > Metazoa > Chordata > Mammalia > Primates > Indriidae > Indri > Indri indri. Next base: position 39,592 of record RJWJ010001031.1, read on the forward strand.
TGAGAAGAGCGCCCACAGCATCCCTCCACTAGGAGGTGGCAGGAGCAATCTGGACCCAGGCCTGGCTGACCCCCGTGTGTGTGTGTGTGTGTGTGTGTGTGTGTGTGTGTGTGTGTGTTTGTGTGTGTGTGCCTGAGTGTGTGTGTGTGTGTGTGTACGTGTGTGCACAGTTCCTGCCGTGGTCCTGTAGGACCAGGAGGCAGGGAAAGGCCACTGCGACTGGCTATACCACTTCTGTTTCAAATCAAGACAAAGCTTGGGGCTGCCAGCTGGGCTTCCGGTGGGGGAAAAAGAGGCCAATTCATTTCATTAACCCCCCACGCGGCCCCCGGAACCCTCTCTCCAGCCAGAGCATCAACAACCCTGATAGCATCTGGGTCGCCCCACCACAAACCTTTAAGCAATTCATTTCCTACACTTACAAATAAGTCAATAAGAAAGATTCTCGACATAATTTCCCCAGAGAATGGAAGGAAGGAGACGCACGCACTGGAAACCCCTGCTATCTTCTGTTGCCTCGTCTCTGATGACAGATAATAGCGACCGGCGAGGGGGCCTGGCTGGGGGAGAACGGCGCGTGGGTAAAGATGGCCTTTAGAGCGTGTCATCCTGCGTCCTACTCAGAAAAGGAAGAAAGAAGACAGACAAGACGGGGCTGGCGGAGCCGCTCTGTCCAGGCCTCGCCTCCACCCACATCTGGCCGTGTCGCGGCCCCTTCGCCATCAGAGACCGTTGTAGGAAGCACCCTCCTCCGGCCGCTTTCCCCCTGCGCCTTCGGAGAGCTGATTAATTGGTCCGATACTAGCAGCTCGTTGCGAAGGTCTTAATTAAGTAAGAAATTGCCACCTTGTGAGTTCCCTGGGAATCGATCGCCCTGGGGGTGTCTCCTACACCTGCTGTGCAGCGGATGGCGAGGAAAGGCAGGTTCCGAATCAACGGAATTAAAATATTGGAAATGGGAAGAGAGCACAGCGGCGGGGAACTCAGCCACCCGGGAACAATTTAGGAGGAAAGAATAATTGAGAGAGAGGCTGGCCTGATACGTCAGGCTCCAAGGTTGAATCCAGCTGGCTGGGGGCTCCCCACAAGGGGAATGGACTTCGGGGGGGCATCTTGGGATTGGGCTGAATTTTAAGATTTGGTTCTTAAAAGACAGCGAAAGGTATAACAGTGATATTCAATGCTGTCTGCCCATTAGAGTCATCTGGGGAGCTTTCGATACATAGTGATGCGCCAGCCCCACTGCAGTCAAATCAGAATCTGACCCAAACACCGATGTACTGTAAAAGCTCACTGGGCGATTCTAGGGTGCACCTAGGGGTGAGAACCACCAGTCCCAAGGATAGTGCAGAGCCCACTTCTCCTCCACGTGTGCTCCATGGACCAGAGGCACCAGTATCACCCGGGAGACCGTCAGAGCTGCAGAACCTCAGACCCACCCAGGAACTACTCAAGCAGAGTCCGCAAGATCCCCAGCCCATTCCTAAGCACTCCAAGTTTGAGAAGCAACGGTTTAGACAGCAGGTTCTTCTAGATCCTATTCTGACTCCAGCACCGAGGCAAATGACTTCACGTCCCTGAGACTCAGTTTTACTCTACGCAAAATGGGAATAACGATGCCTGCGTGGCAGCGCTGGCAAGGGAGGGGGTGGAATCGTTTCTGCAAAGCACACTGCAAAGCGGTCTGCGGCACACAGTCCCTGCTCGACAGATGTGGGTTCCTGTCCCCTCTTAACGGATGCGATGAGATATGCCATGCAAGGCATTTAGCAGAGCACTTGCATGTGCTAAGTGCTCAATAAATGCGGCTCTTCTGGTTTCCTCAAGCATTCCCCAGGCAGACAGAGGGACTCCTGCCTTCATGCTCCTCTGGCTTTCTGCTCATCCATCTCTTCCAGCCCTCCAAGTACTGAATTTTAATCAGCTAGTTTTACGTCACTGGACCCCGCTGGGTCTTATTCAGCCCACTTTGCTGGGCCTAGCGCAAAGTAGGTCCAGGAAACATGCAAATAAACGCGAAGGCCATAGAGGATTCCTTAACTGGGGAGTGGAGAAGCTGAGTCCTTAGACGTCCCGTTTCTTGGCCCTTGGGGAGGAACTTGGCTCTCTGAAGATGGAGCGAGGGGCCCATTTCCATGTCTGTCCGTAGAAAGAACTAACAAAACAAGTCATGGAATATTCTGCGTGTTGGATCAATTTCAACACAAAAAACCTAAATGTTTTGTAGACCTAATTAGACTGTGAGCTTCTAGAAAAATAAAATCAACTTTGAGGTCATTTCTAGACTTCCTTTTTTTGAACAGCATGCTCTGGCTAGAAAAACATAATGAGGGCCAGTCCCTCTCTGCGGTCGGGCCCCGTGTCAGGAGAGGGTGAGGGTTGGCAGATGGTAGCGATGCCCTCCTAATTCACGGGTCACCCTGGAGCAGCCCATGGACAGTGCCAGCCCTTTAATGAAACCTTTTAATTGGCGTGAACACAGGCAAGTGTACAGGTTACCTTTGCTTGGGTCAGGGGCTCAGATGGGAGCATGAGGCCTCTTGGATATTTCCCCCAGGAGGTTTGTGTTGCTACCTCGGCCAGGAGAGAGAGGGTTGGAACTAAAATATGGAGAAACAGTTCATGGTCCTCCCTAGGAGCCAGAGGTGGGCCAGCTGTGCCAAGACACCAGGACCAACCTAGCAGGTAGCCAGGTTTGGAGAGTGCCTCTCATAGCTTTGATGAAAGTCAATCGTTTTTATTACTTTATGCATTTACTCATTCAGTGAGTTTTTTTAGTCCCTACTCTGTAGGTATATCAAGTGCTTTTCTGTACATTGTTCCATTTGATTTCACTTAATTAGACAAAAACTTTCTGAGTTAGAGACTATCCTCCCATTTTTACCCATAGATAAACAGAGGATTCAGGAAGTTAAATAACTCAGCCCCAAATCCCACAACAAGAGCTTAACTGAATTTGAACCATAGACTGGCTGGGTCAGGTCTTGATCAGCAGAAGGAGTTTGTAGCCATGGCTTCTTGGACCTTTAAGGCAAACATTCCAGAATGGCCCAGGACCAGGTGCCACTGAGGAGGAGGATGTTTTGTTTTGGGTAGACCTGGGGCATAAAACTGGGCAGGGAGCAGTGGGTTAGGGTTAACCAGCTCCGAGCTGCCTTCCTCTGTGCTGATCTGACACCTTGAGCAGACCAAGCCCCTGGCAGAAAGGGTGCTGGGAAGTGAAGACACGTGTTCCTCGTCCTCTCTGCTTCTCGAGAGACATTCGACCTTGCAGAGGCCCTAGGCTCTTGCCATCTGGGGGTTTAGGGCCAGCTGGCTGCCTGCGTCTCTGAGAATTAGGTTGGCCTGATTCCTTGAGCTCTGGAGTTGGTGTGTTCCTGGAGTCACTGCTCAAAATTCTGCAAATGGCAGGGAAGCCAATGTATAAAGACTTCTCCTTTGCACCTGTGGTCACATACACACATGTCCACACGCCTCCCCCGGGCCGCGGCGCCCGAGGGCTCATCCCACTGCCATCGAGCGGGGGAGGGAGGCCCTTCTTCCCCCATCCTCTGCTTCCCCAGCCCCGGCTTCTTCTGCTGTGACTGGCGATGCTGGTAACCTCTCTCACGTTTCCGAAAGTGAGGTGCACGTGGTTGTGGAGCGCGTCCCTGCCTGTCCCGTGAGCAGGAGCAGCCACACGTGTGCCTGGCCCTCTGTTCCCCCTCAGCCTCCCCATCAATTTTCCAGGTGAGAGCAAGGGCCGCACCGAGGGGGGAAGAGACAATAATGAAAGTGATTCCTGAGAGGGCTGTGTGTGGAAGGGCTGTGCATGGAAGAGGTCACACGGGACGCTTTCAGGTCCTTTCTTATCAGTCATCTGTGTGCTGCTGTTGTTCTACTCCCCTCTTGCACTGGGGGAAGCTGGTCTGTGCCCACGGCTGGGTGCAGAGAGGGGACCCAGGGCCAACCCCCAGACTATCCTTCAGCCTGGGGGAGAGGGAGGCCAAGTCCACAAGCTGGGACGTCCACAGTTTCCCCCCAGCAGGTGCATGAGGACAAGGGACAGGCAATCATTCATCCAGCACAGTTTTTCAAGCGTCTACTACATGCCAGGCACCGTGCTGAGCGGCAGGTGTGCAGCACAGAGCATGGGCCACACAGAATTGATGCCATGTAAGCTAGCAAATATTAAACTACTCATGACACGAATAATGATAAAATCAAGACTGCAGGAAATGCTGTGTGTGCCAGCTCCGGACTTTCCCTCTCCTGGGACTGGGTCTGGTCAGAAGTGAGAGTGCTGCAAGGGGCCACCAGAGATCCGGGAGGTGACATCAGTCCTGAGTCTCCGCTCACCCTCTGGCTCTTGGGACAGCAGAGCAAGTGAACAGGAAAGAGGGAGGAAGAAGATGCTGTAAAAGGCAGCGTGAAGCCTGAGGGTGCTAGTGCGATGGGCGGGGGAGACCGTCTTCTGTCCATTCCATCGCTTCCACGCCACTGACGCCCCTTCCCCTCCACACTGTCCCGGCTCAGAGCTTTCTCACCTCTCTCTCAGATGACTGTGGCAGTCCCCTGCCTCCACTCTTGCCTCCTGCCGCTCACAACGCAGCCTCCTTAGAGGTCGGCAGAGAAACTCTCTCTGCCCAGAGCAGGGTTTCTCAGCCTTGGCACTAGTGATGTTTTGGGCTGGACAACTCTTGTTGTCTGGGGCCGTCCTGTGCATGGTAGGGTGCTTAGCAGCTTCCCTGTCAGTAGTGACAACCAAACACTTGCCCAGAGATTGCCAAATGCCCCCACCCCCACCCAGGAGGCAAAATCACTCCGCTCAGGGGTGATTTGAGAACCACTGGCTTCGAGATACTATGCCCTTGAACTTGACATTCAAGGCTCTCCATGATCTGATTCTAAGCTGCCTTTCAGCACGCTTTTCCTCTTCCCTGTTCCTCACATCCCATAATATAGCCACAACCAAGAGCACGAGATTTTCTCCTTGCTGTTGGCCATGCAGTTCTCTCGGCTGGGGGGTGCCGTTCCCCCTTCTCTGTCTATTAAAAAAAAATCTGCTTGTGTCACAGGATGATGTCAAAAGCCTCCTCTGGGAAACTTTTCCAGATCTCTGGACTTTAGTTTTCTCATCCGTCCAATAAGGAAAAAGATCCTGTCCCAAGGATTTCACAGAATCACGAAGTGCTGCAGGAGACTGGGAATCACTCGCGCCTCCTTTCAGGGAGGCAGACGGAGGTGCAGGTGCCCGGAGCGTCTTGCTAAAGCCATGCAGCTAGATGGAGGACAAGCTGGGGGATCTGAATTCCTAGACCCATATTCTCACTCTGTGGTCAGCTTTTGCAAGACGAAGCTGTATCTAATCGATGGAACGCCAGCTTTGTGGCCGTGAGCAGGTCACAAAGCCTCTCTGCACCTCGATGCTTCTTTCTGTGAAGCTGGGAGCTAAACCAGAAGTCCCTAAAAGTCATCTCATGCTGCTTTGTGCCACCATGAGTCTCATTTTTTTTGTTTGAGAAAAGATTGTCACGCAATCATAAGGTATCCTCATTATTCATACGTCCCCAGTGCATCTCACTGTGGGGGCTGGAGATTCCCGCCCTTGCTCCGTGCCGTCGAAGATTGAACCCCAGCACTCAGCTCTGGAGAAGGTTTGCTACTCGTCATCACAACGCTTCGCATCACGCCTTCGGATCGCTCCCCAGCGTTGTTCTTCAAATTCAGACGCCAACCAGAAGTGACAAATGATTCTTGTAATGTGCTCTTTGACACAAATCACTTCCGATTGCTCGGGACCCCAGACAACCTTGAGCATGCGGAATCAAGACAAGAGGGAGCAGTCTTAGGAAATGAACAGCTCCAGCTTCTTGCGGGCGAGCACCCTCCGCTCACGAGGCAGCAGCGGTCTGCGCTGACTGTCAAACAGATCGTTTTTAAATCGAGGCAAATCCGCGAGGGATGGGTCCATGTGGTGATGTGTCTCACCTTACCACATCCTAAGCAGCCTTCAAAGTGTTTTCAGATGCTGGCGAGAAAATAGACATTCGCGTGTGTGGGGCTCACGGTGTGTGAGGTGCTTCTGTAGATGATGTCGTACTTCATCCTCCCAGGGAGCTCAGGTGTCTACTGTTAACCCCACGCTCCCCCCATAAAGGAGGAAAGGGAGCCTCAGAGAATTCCAACAACTTCGCAAAGGACCCAACATGATGCTGTTAGATCTAGGACTAGAATTCAAGTCCCTTGGCTACAGTGCTCTATACTGGGGGGCACCTCTAAGGGGTAAAGTCCTTTCAAGGTGCTTTTGTTATGTGGCATCAATTCTGTGGATTATGGGTGAAAGCTTGGGGTTGAGGAAGGGAGTATGCGTTGATGCAAGGTAGGCTTGTCTGCAAAATAAAGGGGTTGGAATGGGTGATCGCAGAGACTACTCTGGGTTCAAACGCATAGGGTGTGACAGGCACCAGGCCAAGTGCCCCACGAGCACCGCTTCCTTTCCTTAGCAGTAAGGGAACACGATGAGATAATATCAGTGTTGTTCCCATTTGGCAGAGATGACACGGTTAAGTAACTGGCCCACGGCAGCACCGGGGAGGAGGCAGAGATGGATGGCTGACCACCAAGGATTCCTGCTCCCTTTCAAAGAGTGGAGGTGTCACTGGGAAGTGGTTGCCAGGTCCCAAATTGCATTGCTCAGGTCCCCTGCCTTAGATGAGGCCACATTGACCAGCAGTGGATATAGCAGGAATAAAAACGTCACTCCTTGGTGCAAGTGGCTATGAAGCTTCCCGCTGTCTCTTTCTCCTCCTGCAGGTGGACATCAATCCCTAGACTGGCTTCAGAAGCCAGGTGTCAAAGATGACAGCGTGGCCATCAGCCTGGAACCTCCAATAACTACGGGAAACAGAGTTCCCACCTCTTCCCCAGCCCCACCCCCCACATGGCTGATGGCAGTTTACATAAGAGAGACATAAACTTAAATTGGATTAAGTCATTGTGATTCCAGGAGGTATTTGTTATAGCAGCTAGCGTTACCCTGGCTAATACAGAGATGAAAGAATCTTATTTCAGGTATGCCTGCTCCTAACTGCTACCCCACAGAGTGGCTGCAAGATTGTTCAGATTTAGGCAGACCATAGAAAATTTTCTCCTTATTCCCAAGCCCAGTGGTATTCTTTCCTGCTTTTAAGCCTGGGGAGTATACTGGAGTGACATTCATGACTCCGAGTCCCTTGCCTCAGTTTTCCCACGTCATTAAATGGCGCTAACACGGACTGAGTGGCTTGGCAGTCATTCTGGATTCTGCCTGTCCTTGCCCCTACATCTTAACTTTCAGCCAGTCCTGTAGGCACTACCTTAAAAATAAATTCAGTGGCGTGGTGGAACTGGCCAATTGTCAAATTGTCAGAAATGCTGCAAGTCAGTTGATGCCTTGTTGGTAGCTTGAGAAAGCCTAGCATGGGATTATTTACACCACGGAAATTGGCAAATGCTGCAAACCAGGTCACCCTGCTCCCAGAGAGAGGGTTGTTAAATGCCCACCAACACACCACTGAATATATTCCAAATGTCACCTTTTCTCACCACTTCCATTGCTACCGCCCAAGTCAAAGCGACTAGCAGCTCCCTTGTATTGTAAATACTACTGCAGTGGCCTCCTAACTGGCCTTCCTGTTAATTTTCTGCTCTTGCCCAGTTTTTCACACAGTAGCCAATTTGATCTTTTTTCAGTGCAAGTGACAACACATCACTCCCTGCCCAAACCTTCTGTAGGGCTCCCCATTGCCCTTAGAGTAAAATCAAAGCTTCTTTCCCTAGTTTACGGGATCCCGCACAATCATACCCGCCCACCTTTCTCACTCAGCCTCTACCACGCTGCCCTCATGCACTCCTCCCGGCTAGGGTGGTTGTGTTTCTGCCCCGCAGATGTAAGCTTGTTCTGCTCTCAGGGCCTTTGTGCTCGCTGATCCCTTTGCCCAGAACGCTCTTCCCCGGGGTCTTCACGATTTGCTGTTGCACCTCATGTAGGTCTCTGCTTCCATACACCTCCTCGCAGAGACCTTCCTTGAGCTACCCAAGGCAGCCGCCTCCCAGCCAACCGTGCCATAGCATGCACTCCTCCCTGGAATTGCATTATGCTTTTGTGTAGCTGTTTACAAGTGGAACCTGCTGCTCCCCAGGGCATGCACTTCTTGAGGGTGGGCGCCTTGTTTTGTTCACTGTATTCCCAGTGCATAGGCTGGTGCTTGGCCACAGCAGACGCTCAATATCTCCACCTATGCTACATGGACAAGCACACCTGATCCTCAGTACAGCATGACTTGGGCAGCTGCATCAAGTCAGCAGATGCTCAGGTCATAGTGTGGGCTGAGGGTCCGGGAGACAGGGACAGCTGGGCAGTTGAATGGGCTAACTATGCACAAGGAGCATGGGGCCAAGGGGGAAAGTGAGGCAAGAGGCCAACGAGAGCAGAAAGTTCTGGAAGGCACCTGGAAGAAGAATGTAAGCTGGGCCTCAGGTCAACATCTGGCAATGGAGGGCCAAAGCGAGTGCATCCAGGAGTGGCAATAGGAACAGAATCTGGATAGAGCTATCTAAGGCCCCTTTGTTAGGGCAGCAGAGAGAGCAAATCTGTACTATAACTTCCTAGCTGTGTAACTTTGGGGAAGTTACTTAACCTCTCTGAGCCTCCATTTTCTCTGTAGGAAAGGGTTGATGTTATCTTTCTATGGATGATGTGAGCACTAAAGGAATAGAAGATTAAAAGTCTCCAGTACAATGCTTGGCGTGCAGCAAATGTTCAATAAATGCTTAGTAAATGCTAATTTCCTTACTCTTTCCGACTGTCCTGCCTGGAAATGCTCACTCCTTTTATTGTCTATGTTCTTTAGTCAGACCTTAGAACCAGAAACGGTAGAGTATTAAAGCTAAAAGGGAATTAAAGACGAAAACTACGGATGTATAGCCCTCACTGCATGCCCCAACAGATGAAGTTGGGTGGGTTGGCTCATGGGAAGAGAGAGGGCAGGAGGTATCAAAACCTCCGTACAGACGTGGCCAGTGGGAGGACCTGGGCATGGTCCTCATTCACTGTGGAGTCCAAAATGGATCCCCAGTTCATTTTCCCAAGTGGCATCTTCTACCTGGGGGCTATTTTTACTGAGACCTATGGAGTGAAGGAGAAAACCAAGACTGAGAGAGACCTGGTGACTTGCCAAGGCCACGCAGCCAGTACCTGCCGCAGCCAGGCGAAGAACCCAGTTCCTCTGACTCACAGGCCAGCGCCGTCTATTCTGCCCTCTACCCCGTGTCATCTCATATGTAGGAGCCACTTCGCCAGAGGGCCACTGGCTGCTCCAGAGCGTGCTCTGTTCTCCCCTTTGCATAACCACGTGAGCAATTGTTCAACCAATGCCTGTGGATTGGAATTAAATCCAAGGGCAGAATTTTTCTACGAGGTAGACCCATGATGTCTTTTGAAGAGGTGTGCCCATGCATGGCATGAGGCTGTGAGGATGGACATCCTCGGTGGCTCAGGTAGAGTTAGAAATAGAAATATGCAATTTGTGTCTAGTAATGAGTACTTGTTAGGAAAAGGAATGCCAGTCTCTTGTATCTATAAAGTACATCTGGGCTCACAAAACCCACTCAGACCCTTATTTTCTCCCCAGCAAACAAGCCTGTGGGTAGACACAGGAGAGAATACTGCCCCATTTGCAGATGAGACCGAGGCACAGAGAGGGGAGATGACCACCTCTGATGAGCTGTGTGGCCTTAAGCTAGAGTCTGAGAGGAGGTGACTATTGGTTACTGTAGCACACACTCCTGTCACCTGCAGATAGAACCTGTGATGCCCCCAGAGAGGTTAATTTCTGACTAGCAGATTCTCTCTCAGACATCCAGCAGGTGCCTTGCATTTTAATGGACCCGGGATGCTTACTGCTTGCAAAGAGGTCAAGTTTATAAATGGACAGCCAGATGGAGAGGCCTTCTGGACTTTCCCTGTGGCCAGGCAAGGCTGCCACAGCCATCAGCTCCAGCTTTTCTTGCCCTAGAATGGTTCCAGTGCCTTCCATGCTAATAGCTTCCTCCTCCTGAGCCCCCTTTAGGGCTCTCGGCTGGAATCCAAGGTAGAGGGCAGCACAAGCTGGAAGCACAAACAGAGCGGCTCCAAATGCAAATATCTGAGGCCCAAATGCACATTCATTTCTGTTTGCCAAGAAAACATGTAGACAACTTTAATATGCAATGCCTTGCAGAAGCGCCACCATGGTGGATTGCTGCAGATACAGTATGGGCACCAACAATATTAAATAAAAATTCAGCCCACGTGCCTGGGGTTTCATGGATGCGTAGCACATTCACCACTGCCCTCCTATTTGATTCTCATAGGAAGCGCAGCTCTACAGCTCTACATGCTTGACCGTGGCAGGTATTTACTGAGTGCCACCTGTGCCAGGAGCAGGTGCTGTCCTCTGGGAGCTCATGGTCCAGATGCGGAGACAAGCACGCAGCAGGGAATTACACAGGGGAGTGCAGGGTACAACGTGAGACCCATGCAGCACCGTGGAGGTTAGTGACAAGGGACCGCTCTTGAGGAGGTACATCCAGGCTGAGGAGCTGAGCAGGTGAAGGGGTGGCTATGGAAGAGTGTCCCAGGCAAACAGCATATGTAAAAGCTCAGCACCTGCGTTAGTTTCCTCAGGCCGCCATGGTGAAGGACCACATGCCGGGTTCCTTCAACAACAGACATGCATCCTCTCACAGTGCCGGGGGCTGGAAGTCCAAAATTGATGCAGCGGCAGGGTTGGTTCTATCCGTGGGCTCTGAGGGAGCCTCTGTCTCCCTTCTGGCTTCTGGTGGCGATGGCCCCAGGCGCTCCTTGGCTTAGACGGCGTTTCCCTGTGCTTCCACATCGCCTTCCCCCGGCACGCGTCTGTCTCTTTGCCCACATTTCCCCCTTCCTAAAAGGACACCAGTCATATTGGATTAGGACACACTAATGAACTCATTTTAATTTGATCATCTGCTAAGACTTTATTTGCAAATAAAGTCACACTCACAGCTAGTGATGGTTAGGATTTCAACATCTTTCGGAGAGGCACGATTCAACCCGTAACAGCACTGCTCGAAGAACAGAAGGTGACGCGGAGATTGAATGGGAGGACGGCAAGGGGGGATCAGGCTAGCTGGCCTACCTGGGCCCTCTCAGGGGCGATGTGTAAACCGTGGTGAAGACTTTGCAATTTGTTACAAGGGTAAGGGGAACCCCATCTTTGTTGCCGCCACATAAAGTTAGTCACTCCTTTGAGTTCTTGGGGCCCCACAGTTTTTTAAGAGTACTTTCCTAGGTGGGTGATTGTAGGTTTCTCCACTTGATGGTACATTTGTGGAGGGCAAGCACCAAGTCTTATTGTTCACTGGGACCCCCCAGCACAGAGATCAGCACATGGGACATACTTAATAAACGTTTGTTAATCTAACACATTTAGTTCAGTTATTGGATTAGCTGAATACAGAGTTGCCTCTTCATTTAAATGTGCTTTTCATACATTTCACATCATTGTTGCAATATACACAATCTCTTTTGTACACCTTTATGCATATTCTTGATTTCTTAGGTTGAAATGTTTATTGCATTGTCTTAAAAACAGAATCCTTCATGATGTTATTCCAGACTCCTGTATCTTATAACACGTGGTTTGCAAAACAGATCTGACTGGGTGTTTTGTTATTTTTCTTAGGAAAAAAAAATCGATGAATTAATTGTGTGCTTTTAATGTAGAGGGAAGTAATAGAATTGGGGTTTATCCAACCTCAACATTGTTAGAGGTTGTAAAATCTAATGATCTACTTCTAGGATTTAGGATTTGCTTGATTGTTTCTCTCTCTCTCTCTCTCTCTCTCTCTCTCTCTCTCTCTCTCCCTCCCTCCCTTAAATGTGACTCCTACAGGTTTGCTCTGAGAGAGGCAGGATTTCGTAGCCCTGTCCCCAGTCTTTGAAATTCTAAAAGAAGGGGAATCAGGAACCCCAGAACACCTCCCTAGACAGAGTGATTGACTGGCTGACAAGTCAGTTGGCTTGTGCAAAGGAAGTGTGGCTTGAAAGTGACAGCACGCAAACTGGAAGGGAGCCAAAGGACACCTAGGTCTGCCCATTCATTTTACAGATGGGTCGGGAGAGGCTTGGAGAGGAAGAGGGACTCACCTGAGCCGAGGGAGGGAAAGCTCCGTGGAAACTCAGGCCGTTGCTGCAAAGCACATGGTGTCTGCAGTAAGGTGAGGACTGCGTTACTTTCTCAGGACTTTGGGGACTCCTGGTTCCCTGAGAACTCTCATGGAAAGGAGCGAGCAGCCTTCAGGATAGCCCAGGACTTCTCTCCATGTAGGAGAAAGGAATACAAAGGTAGTCAGCCCAAAGCATAGCACATCCTGGACTCCGAAACTCCAGGCAGCTACCTGCCCCCAGGGACTCTGATGCGAGTACGCCTTCCCCAGCAGCCGTTTCTCAAGCACACCATGCCCACAGGCACTCCATCTCCAGGGGCGGATACCCAGGCACTTTGCTTTCAGACACCTGGGTTCGCAGGCCCTTCACTTGGTCTAGGTGTGGTTAAGATCCACCAGACATTCGGGGAGTGTGAATCCAGGCTCTGCCCCTTACCAGCTGTGATCTTGGAAAAGTCTCTTTATCTCTCTGAGTTTGTTTCCTCAGCAGTTTCATGGGAATAATCAAAGTTCCTACCACACGGGGTTCTTACAAGGACTATACGAGACCAATGAATGCAAAGTGCTTAACACATTCTCTACGGGATACCTAAATCCTTGATTTATTTTGCGGTGCATGTAGGTTCAATTATAAGCAAGGAGCAAAAGTCACTTCCAATCAATCCTTGATTTGTGTGCTGGGGACTGGGCTTAGGGTCTCAGGCATCTTTGGGGCTTTTGCTCAAAAGCACTTCCACCCAGCACTCTCTCCCTTTGCATAAAGAGAAGGAGGTGTGAGCAGCAGTGGCCAAGGCTTGAAAGCACACACTGTAAATGGCTCGAGCTGCATCTCCTGGAGACCTTATTTCAACATTGTTTTGATCAGAATGATGGTTTCAGCCACAAGCAATTGATTGGCCTACAGGGTTCTGTCCTCCCAGCAACTGATTAATTCCTCCATAATGGAACTGCCTATGGTCCCGGCTAGCGTGTGAGCTGCCATTACTGAGCATTCATTCTTCATCAACTTTTCCAGGTACTTTATATATGTTACCTCCCTTAGTACTCCTGATAAAGCCCAATTCCGCAGGACTTGTTATCTCCCTGGCATGGATGAGGAGCCTGGGGGCAGCTCAGAGAGGTTAAGGAAGCTGCCTGGAGCGCACAGCTCATAAGAGGAAAAGCTGGGATTTGAACCCAGGTCTGTTTCAGCCTTTCAGCCACATTTTTAAAAAGTCAGGTTTACCTAAGTATAACTGACATATAATTAAAGTTTACACTTTGCGAGCAGACAGTTCAATGAGTTCTGACACATGTGTACAGTTGCACAAGCACCGTATAATCGAGCTATAGAACCTTTCCCTAATCCCAGAAGCTCCTGCTTGGCCCTTTGCGGTCAGTTGGCTCCTTCCAACACCAGCCCCTGGGAACCACTGATTTTTTTTTTCTCCTGTGCCTAAGTTTTGTCTTTTCTAGGGTGATATAGATGGAATCATGCAGTTTGTAGTCCTTTGTGTCTGACTTTTTTCATGTACCAGCCTGTGTTGAGATTCACCCATGTGGTCACATGTATCATTGGTCTTTCTTTTTACCACCGAATCCATTGTGCGAATACACCATACTCCATTCGTCCACTCACCGGTGGACGGACATTTGGACTGTTTCCAGCTGGTAGCTATTATGGATACAGCTGCTATAAACATTTGCATACAAGTCTTTGCATAACACATGTTTTCATTTCTCTTGGGTAAATACCCATGAGTGGAAATTCCTGAGTCTCAGGTTCAGCGCGTGTTTAACTTTATAAGAACCTACCAAACCATTTTTCATACTTTCTGTACCTTTCTGAATTCTTACCGGCATCACACAAAGGTTTTTTCAGCTACATTTAAAATGTTTAGGCTCAACATCTCCCTCGTTCTGAGCTGGGAAGTGGAGAATAATGAATGCCATGTTTTGTTGAATCTAAGACGCCATCAATTTTAGGAGGCATCATTATTTTACATACCAGTGACAAAGAAAAAGAATCCAACAAACGATGACACGATGCTTTCTTATTGCTTAGAAAAAATATTTTATACTTATAAAAATAGCCCATATTTCAGTCCTATACATCCATAAAATGGAAAAATGAAAAGAAAAAAATGGTGTATTCTTAGACTATATTCACCTTTAGAATCTCCTGAATCTCTTTTTCATGCTGAGTCTTCAGTGGCCATGGTTTTTGTCACATGGAATTCCCCTCTGGGCCATCAGCCTGTTGATGATGCAGCACTTTTTAAAAGGAGTGCTCTGTTATTGTCTCTGGGATTTTTTTTTTTTTTTCCAAGCAGATCCCAGTGCTGGGAACTGTCTTATTTGACTACACTCATATTTCACACCCTTCTCCACACCCAGTTGAGTTATATATCACCAGAAGTTAAGTAGCTTCTGCTCAAATTTAGTAAAATGTTTTTTGGCAAATTGATGTTAGGTGCCTTCAAGATGGCCCTGCTCAATAGATAAATCAGTCACACCAGCCTTTATTGCTTTAAAATTTAATTCGTCTGTTTTTTAAAGAAATGTGACAATCTTTCCTGCCTTCAGTAGCTGTTGGTTCTGTATGTCAAGCAATGCACATAACACAACTGAAGTTTTGACAATATTAACAGCCGTGGCTCCCGGTCCACATATGAGCAGGTTATGATGATTTTCTCATGACTTCCTGCCTGACAGTGATTGAAAGACATCTTCATCTTAGGGATGCTAAGATCAAAAAAAGTTGTACATCTTAGAATTGATAAAATGCTGCATATTTTACCCAAAACATGGGTTTTCTGTTGTGCTCTATTTTTTATTGTTCCCCCCAATCCCCATCACAGACAACAGAAACATCTGCTTCATTTTCAACACCTCTTTCCTCCTTATACCTCCTTACCGAGGTATAATTTACATACGATTAAAGTTTATACTTTGTAACAATGATTCCCTCCAATCACAACACTTCTCCTCTCTTACCCTCTTCTGTCTCCTTCATTCAATGCCCCATTCTTTCTCCCATAAGCTATTGCAAAAACCTCCTCACT
Source organism: Indri indri (assembly GCA_004363605.1). Lineage (NCBI taxonomy): Eukaryota > Metazoa > Chordata > Mammalia > Primates > Indriidae > Indri > Indri indri. Next base: position 54,846 of record RJWJ010001031.1, read on the forward strand.
TATCTACTTGCTTTCTGGAAATTTCTTCTCCAATCAGTCTTATTCATTATTCTCAGAGTAATCTTTCTCCTACACAAATCTGAATATGTCATTCTTCTTCTCAAAACTCTTCCTTAGGTACCCATTATTTGAAGAATAAAGTACAAACTCCTTAACCTGACATTCAATTCCTTCTACTTTCTTGGTCCTACCTATTGTTCCAACATTATTATTCACCATTTCCCACTCCAGGTACATCCACTTTTTGGTGTTCTCCAAATGTGCCTAGCACTTTCCTCCTCTGGGACTTTTTCATTCCGGATTCTGCTTACGCTTTGTCTAGAACGCCTCTTCCTTCCTTGTATTGCAGCCCACTGATAGGCATGAACCCTATGCTCATTCTGGTCATGTTAGCATAGGGCATTTATGGCTGAAGTTTTCTCTACTTTCTAAATTGCCTGGAATAGGTTAATCTGGATGCATATACAAATGTATAATTATGTGTCACTTAACGACAAAGATACATTCTGACAAATGCTTCCTTAGATGATTTTGTCATTGCGGAACCTTCATAGAGTGTACATACACAAACCTAGATGGTGTAGCCTACTACACACCCAGATTGTACCATATAGCCTATTTCACCTGGGAAACTCACTTGTATACCATGTTACAATATTAATATTTGTGTATCTAAATGTATCTAAACATAGAAAAGGTAACACATTGTGCTACGACATTACGACAGCTCTGACATCACTAGGCAATAGGAATTTTTCAGGTCCATTATAATCTTATAGGACTATCGTCGCCACGTGCTGTCTGTTGTTGACCAAAACATTGTTATGTGGTGCACAGCTGTACGTATATGTATACATAAGCACATATAAACAGCTGCACACACTCAGAGATACTTTCAGACTATTCATTCTTACTTGTACTCTTTGATCAAATTCCTTCCTTAGTGTTTTCTCGACACCTGCTTGTACTTTCAATTGTACTGTCTTTTACTGGAAAATGGAGATAGCAGAGCTGCACGGGCTTATTTCAAGAAATAGATTCAATTACATAGTCTGAGAGAGTTAGCATTTTGGAGGTATTCCAGTGTGATAAAACAGATCTGAAACTTGGCATCAGGTGATACTGAGTCAAGCTGTTGCTCTGTCACTTACTGAGTCTGTGACCTTGGGCACATAAGGTAACCTCTGTGACTTGAGTTTCCAGAAGGCCCTGAGCCAAGGTGAGCCTCCAGCACCTTGTAGAACCTCTTCTCCAGCAGAGAGGGATCATGGGAAACTGCTAAGTGCTTTTCCAAGTCTCCATGGGTAGACCAATTCTGCCCGGCACTGTTTCTTCTCAGACCCTTGGTTCATGTCTTGCAGCAGAGACATGGCTTGAAAAATTCCTTTCTCCTCTCTGGGCTATGTACCGACAGCTGGGAAGCAGCTGGCCAGCACTAGACCTCACTCCCAGCTTCTCTTGCAGCTCAACATGGCCACGTGACTAGTTCTCATCAAAGCAGTGTGAGTGGGGGTGACGGTGCTGCCATGGGGTCAAGGCTTTTATTCTGCAAGCAGCTCCTGCAAGCTCCCCTTCTTCTTTTGCTGGCTAGGTGCAGGTGACAGCTAGGCCCTCGGTTAGTCCTAGTGGTTTTTAAACTTGAGGGTGCATCGCAACCACCTGGAGGGCTTGATAAGACAGATTGCTGGCCCCATCCCCAGCGTTTCTGACACAGTAGTCCTGGAGATGGGCTTCAGTATGTGCATTTCTCACAAGTTCCAGGGTGACGGTGGTGTTGTTGGTATGGGGACGACACTTTGAGAAGCAGAGTCCTAGGAGATGGCAGAGACACAATGTGGAAAGAGCCTGGGTACCTCACGACCATGGATGGGGGCAAAGCAGCCCTGTCAATCAGGTACACCCACCTGCCACTATTAAATGATCAAGGAATCAACTTTTACTGTGTTTGAGAATTTATGGATTTTGCTGAGTCCATATCCATTGTAGCAGGTTAATCTATTTTTCAAAGCACTATTCCACTTCCTCATGGGGCTGAAGCCTGACACATTGTCTGGTTGCTGGTTCTTTGTCCCCTTAGTCTGGACCCTGCCTTGGAATCCTTCACACCCTCCCAAGTATCTGATCACAACTGGGCCATTACCCAGAGACTGAGAGTCCCCAGCTCCTATAAGCCCTCGTGCTCTCTGCCATCCAACCTATGGATAATCACTCCATCCTGCAGAAGCTGAGACTTCCCTCCAACCTACTGGACTTGGTGATGAGGACTTTTGGCCTCTCCCCGGCTGGGGAAGGTCATCCCCCCATCTTAATTAATTGTTCCCTGGTTGCTGCCCTGGACAGCTTCTATCTACGCCCCCTCCTGTGTCTGAGAAGCCCAGCCTCCTTGCACAATGCTAGAATGCTAGGGGACAGAAAGCTACATCAGAGCCTCCCCACCTGGTACCAAATTCCTCAGTCCCAGCACTTCCCAGGCACAGAGCAGGTGCTCAGTGCCTAAAATCAAAGTCATAGTGATCGATTCTGAGAAAGTCACAGAGTGAGGGATGACAGATGGCAGGGGGTGGAGTCTACCCTATCGCCCCTCACAGCCAGGCACAAGACACAGGTTAAGTGCTTGCCCAGCAGAGTTCCTGGAGCCCCGTCTTGTCAGAATGCAGTCTCTCAGATGTAGCAGGGCAATTGTGTGATAATTATACATAAAAACATCTAGCAAGTATTAAGAGATCGCTAGTTCAATAAGCATATGAAAGCTCAAAGCGGGATTCATGCCATTAACTCAAATTACATGAGCCCGAAGTCTGCCGTCATTCTCCTTTTAACCAGCACATCAAGGAGAGGCACTTTCACTGGATTATTAAAAGGATTTAATTAACATGGAATATTTCACAGACGGACAACCTATGACAGAATAATTAAAATATAGTCTGTTGAAATGCACATTAATTGGCTACTAATTATCACATTTCGTTCCCTTTAAGGGCTAAAGACATGCTCAGGAGGAGACGTTGCTCTTTGCCAAAGCGTATCTCCCTGCTTGTTCAGCTCAGTGTTTAATTAGGACAAAGTCCTTCATGCCGCAATTCCAGAAAACTGGAATGGCAGTCAGAGGGAGCAAGAGAGGGGTATCACTGCATATGGAGCCTGCAGGGTGGCAGGAGAGAGCACTGGACTGGGAGTCCACAGTGTTCTGAATTTACTATGAATATCTCCCCTGTTTAAAACTGTTCATGGCTGCTCTTGCCATTATATAAATTCTAAATCCCTGCTATCTGGCAAGTTATGACCAGGCCCTTGACCATCTTTCCAAGATTTTCCACCTTGCCAATTTCACTCCAGCCATGCTGACCTTTTGGCTGTGCCTTGAGCAAATCAAGTACATAACCACCACAGGACCTTTGCACTTGCTGTTTCTGCAGCCTGGAGTTTCTTTCCCTGAATCTTCCTAGGGGGCTTCTTCCCATCACTCACATCTCTATTCAAACGACTTCTTGGGGGCCTTCCCTGATCACCCAGTCTAGAGTTTCCCTCTTTTATTCTCTAGCACATCATAACATTTTATTCACAGATGTAACACCGTGAAATGATCTCAGGTATTTATTTGATCACTTGTTTATTATGTGTTTCCCCCACTTGAACATAAATGCTATGAGAGCCCAAACTGTATCTGTTTCTTTGGTGCATTGCAGCCCCAGCACCTAGAACAGTGCCTGGCACATAGTAGGCAGTCGAAAAATATCTGTTAATTCAATGAAAGTGAGAGTGGAGCAAGAAGATCTCTGAGGGTCCTTTCAGCTCTAGGATACTTTGAACTTGTGCAGAACCGAGAGACACGTAAGGCTGTAGAAGACAGAGTGTGTTTAACTCTTTTTAGTACCTCCTTTCTGGCCCTCAGCAAAGCCTTGCCCATCATGGGCTTTCGGGAAGTCCATGCAGGTCTATGATTCTCGAGTTCTGAAGCATCGCAGGACTCCTGGCCACCTCCCTTGTTCAAACCTGTAATCATGGGGTCTCCTCCCTTAACCCTTTGTTACCTGCCACATGAATCTACTTCACGGAATTCCAGCAAGACCAAGACCCTCCCTTCAGGGCTCAGTTTGCAAACTAGCCTGGATCATATAGGCTGACAGATGTGCCTTTGGCTGTCGGGCGGGCACTCTTGTTTTTAAAATGAAGAGTTCAGATCCTTGACACTACAGTAGTGCTTTCCTGGGTTCTGAATCTATCATTCTGTCCTTCCTTCTGTGAAATGCAGTGGATGATAGAGCAGTTTTTAAATCTTCCAAAAGATTCCCCCCCCCCCGCTTCTACCCCTCCCCCCTGCGATGTTTGGTCACTGCTTCTACCTCAGTGACTTGGATGATAACGGGATTTACTATCTCCTTGCCCTGTGTGAGCCGTCTCCTTCTCATGGGGCAGCTGAACCTGGGGACGCTGAGACAGCCTTGAGCCAAGGGCCTGGACCAGATCCACCCCCAGCATTTTGCCAGGTGCTTTCTTTTGCTTCGTTTCTAGTTTTTCATCTCGAAGCAGCGGAGTAGAAATTCACATTTCAGCAAAGTAGAAATTCAAATTTCAGAGTTTTAGGTGAGGGCTAAAATAAATCAGGCCCTCTCTGGGGTCCGGTCCAGCTCAGTGGAATTCTGCCGTCATCTGGGGCCAGAGCTTCAGCTAATAACAGAGCATCACTTTGCCTATTTCATGCATATATTGCAGGAATAGTTCACGGAAGAGGCCAAATACTGGCGGGATCAAGCAGTATTGTTCTAAAGTAAACTTTGAAAGCAGTATCTCTTTTCAGGTTTGCTGTAACAATAACTGCTATGGTCTGGCACGTGGGTGCTGGTGGGCTCCGCGGGGCTACAGTGACTGACAAATGATATCATGGGAAGCGAGACTGATATGCAGGACATGAACAGGACAGGATTGATCATGGCGGACAATGGCAGTGATGTCATGGGACCCTCATAGCTAACACACATATTGGGACAGTTCTCATGTACATTTCGGGACAGGTAGCAACTGCATTAAAGCTCTATTTTGTAGTAGTTAAAGAGCAGAGGATCTAGAGCCAGACACCCTGGATGTGGTCCTGCCTATATCACCTACTGGCTACTACTGGGCTTTGGTTTCCTTATCTGGAGAAAAGGTAGTTGCATCCTTCACAATCTTGTAGAACGAATATTAGCAAGTGCTATGAGCCCCGAGTGGAGGAAACAATAACTGCCGAATAAGGAGATTAGAGTTTCTAGAGGAGGTACATTTGAAGTGGGCCTCAACGCATGACTAGGAGTTCTATAGGCAAAAATAAGCCATGGTGAGGATAGTATTACAGGCAGTAGAGAAAGTAATAGTAGCAGTTGGAGGAGGGGGCTACATTTTAGGTATGGAACAGCCTGTATGGAGCTTCTCTGCATGCTGGCCTGTGAATTGTAGTGAAATAAGAGTATTAAAAGGTAGGCTGAAGCCCTATTTGGACTTAGTGCAAAGCTAAGGAATTTGGACTTTATTCTATGTAGGAGGATTTCTTTTATTTTTTTTCCTAGATGATATTTTTATGCCTAGAAAAATAAACAATATTTGTCTTAAGCTCAGTGGAGAAAACTCGAATACCCGGAAAGTGTAAAGAAAAAACAATCACATGCAAACCCACTGCACAAAATAATTGCTGTTAACATTTGGTCGGATGTCTTTTCTGTGCTTTTTCGATGAATATGCATGCTGGCCCAGCCTTACAAAAATGTTATCTAAGGAACATTTTTGAGCAGGAGAGTATCACGATCAGGTTTGCATGCCAGAAAGATGCCAGTGGCTGCCGAGGGGAGGAGGGCTGGGTGAGGCTGCAGGCAGAAGTTGGGATGCTCTTAGGACTCACGCTGGTCCCGGGGAGAGATGAGGGGCCTGGGGTGGGGCAGTGCCAGTGGGGCCGTGGAGGAAGGGACACCTTCACCGGCAGAGATGTTCAAAGCAGAAAACTGCTACCTTCGTCCAGTCAAACCTGAAGTCAGTGTTTCAGTCAATGACCAGTCAGGGATGGCTAAGATTCTCTTCTCCAGGCCCCTGGTCCACGTCCTAATCAGATGCACACAGCTCGGTCTTCCATCCTGGAAAATGCTCTTCCTGAGAACAATTCGATTATAGACCTTCTCTTGGCACCTGCAGTGCCCTCCAAAAACTCGGTCGTGCCTCTTTCAACGCTCGGTGGGAGAGATTTCCAGACTGTTGGTCTGAGGTGTCGTGGCCATCAGGACCCCTTTGATGAAAAAGCTGGACATCATCCCCACAAGGGAGCCTCAGGGTGGCTTTCCTGACTCAGCAGGTGTGACCCGCTCACTCTCCGACCTCAGCCACTGCTCCCCTCACTCCCGTGTCCCTCCCAATGCACTAGCTGCCACCAAGCTGTGCCCAGAAAATGAAGATCATCCCAGAGGAGCCCCAGGCTGGCCTGAGAAATGAGATGTGTCGCCCGTGATGGAGGAAGATTGAGAGACCGGATAATGGAGGGGCGGAGAATGAGGCTCTGCAGACAGGCGGGATGGGCTCGCAGCGTGGACCACGTTAGAATCCCGTCCCCCCCACACCCCCGTGGCCCCTGCCGCCTCGTTCCCAGTGCTATTTTATAAGCAGTGTTTTCAGCGCGTTAACGAATCTGGAGGGGCCCTGAAAGGAAAGGGCCTCTGTTGAATAGCTTGTCTCTTACCAGAGGAAATGAGATATAGTTTTTCTTGTAACCCAATTTCCAAAGCCTTTTATTACAAAGCGTTGGGAAGATTCGCCTCCTGCCAGGCTGAGCGTGGCTGGGCCAGCTCCGCAGAGGAGCTTAAGAGACGGCTGGATGGTTACGGGGGGCCGTGGGGAGGTCAGCGGGGATGAGATCAGTGCCATCTTCCCTCAGGAACACAAAGGGCCTTTGCCATTCATGTGTTTTGCACTGATTTTCTTTCCTGAAACCACGAAAGAGGAGGTAGCGTGCAGCATGATGTGAGAGTAATGACGTGGGCTTGGCGGGTTCCATTCCCAGCGTCTGCGCTTCCTCACTTACCTGGCCACAGGTTCCCACTCTGCAGACGGAGGCGTAGGCCTTGCCTCAGAAAGCTGCTGTGAGTGCAGATGAGGCAATATGTGTGATTTGCCTCATTTAGGCTCCCAACATCCCCTCTTGTCCGTCATAGATCCCTTGAGTATTATTCAGCCAAGATCAACCAGTAGGATTTGTTTATTTTTTAGGTAACCCTTTCAGAGCAATGACTTGTCCAAAGTTACCTAGTGAGTTCTTTGCAGAGCTGGAAGCCAGGTGGCCAGTGGAACACCCGCGTCAGGTGTTCTGTTAGTACCATGTTGATGGCAGAAGCGTCTCCCCAGGGATGTACCACCAGGATCCCTCAGACTGCCCTAGAGCTGGGAGGGCAGGTGCATTTGCAGTGGGTCTTTTTTGCCTGCCCACTAAACGGTGTCTCCAGAGGGGGGAGTCAGAGAAGCAGCATTTGAGTCACTTGTTCTTTGAAGCTTGGGACTCATCAGGAGAAAGGGACGCCCAGGGCTCTGGCAACCCCGCCCCCTACCCTGGAGTGGCAGAGGCCTGGGTGGGATTGGATTCTTTCAGAAGAGCAGCAAAGCGACACATTGGAGGCATCACATAGGACCCGATGGGTGGGGGTCTTCTCTGGGGGCGGCGGAGGTGATGCTGAGAGGATGAGTCGAGACAGCACCAAGCTGGCATATGAGCAGGTAGTAATTGAATATGTGGTTTATTTGGGGCTTTAGGATAATAAATCATCATCATAACCAATCAAATGCTTCCTGTCTCAGAGCCTTCCGGGGTCCCAAGACAACAGGTGTCACACCTGAAAGCGAGGGGCAACCCTACCGTGCAAGACTTGCGATAGGAGGGAGGCTCTTCCCCTCTTCAGCCCTGATAAAGGAGGTTGTTTGGGAGACAAATCCTTTAATACCAGCTAACTTTTATTGAGTTCTTTCCACATACCAGGCATGGGATTCTGTGCTTCACACGTTTAACTCAATTCATTTTCACAAAACCATTATGAAGTAGTAGACGTTATTATTATTATAAGTATTTTGGTGATGGAGAAGCTTATGCTAAAGGAGATTTAAACAATAACTCATTCTAATGTCTCAAACGGACTTATGAGGCTTAAATGCCCATAGGAAGCACTTTGCAGAGTGAAGGACCTCAGAAAGGGCTCTGAGTATTCTGCATGGAGCAGGTGGCAGTGACCCTGAGTCCGCCTTTCTTTCTTCCTGCAGCTGAATTCTCTTTCCAGGTGCAATCCAAGCATCAAGAAGCACCGGGACTGCCCAGTAATAAATAAATTGGGTGGTGGTGCCCACAGGCAGTAAGAGCTGGGGGCGAATCACACAGGGTGGCCGTGAAGACCCAATGAGAGGATGCCTGAAGAAGTATTTGGTAAACTTGAGGCTGATGTGTTTATCTGCCTTGCAGAGTTCCCTATGCGTGAAATCCTCCTGTTTGAAGAGTGGCTTTAGTTGATGGTGGTGTTATTGGTTGAGTTGGATTCAGTTTGAGCCTACACAAAGATGATGCAGTCTCCATCCTAAGGGAGTCAGCAGTTTAAGGGAGGGAGAGTAATGGAATTAGACTATTTTTACCTGTGTGTGTGTCTGTGTGTGGGGTTGGTGTTGGGGGGTAGGAATCGGTTGAAGGCATGACTATGGAAGGGCTACTGTAAAATGAATGGATGTCTACCATGCAGATAAGGTAGGCTTACGGAAAGGGGCGTTCCAGGAGGCAGGAAGAGCACATGCAAAGATGCAAAGGGCCTGGGGCCACCAGTCCAAAGACCATCAACCTAACATAGGGAACCCTTCAAGTGTCTGTTGCTGGGATCATTTCCACATGGGTGCTCTATTTTCTGGGCCTTATGTGGAGGGGGTTGATGGGCATTGGAGGAGGGGTCTGAAAGGAAGGATGCCAACCAGACTGGCTACATGGGAAGCACCACCAGAGGGTACAGCTCTTCCACCTGCAGGGAGGGTCCTGTGCCTGAGGCTGGCCAGGGACGGAGCTGGGGGGAAGGAAGGCTGAGCGATACTTCACAGGTACCTTACTGAGAACTAACTGTCAGTGGGATTTTTAAGACTGAAGCACATCCGAAGTGCACTACCAGCCACACTAGACCAGTAGTAAGAGGGAAGGGGCCTCTTTCATGTCTAGCAGAAGCTGGGGGTTTTAAATAAGGTCTTATCTCAATACTATCCATGACTCTGCAAGATGCCAATTATTATCTTCATTTCTCAGAGGATCAGTAAAAGGTGGATTTGAAGATCAAATCCAGGTCTATCTGGCTCCAATGTCTATGCCTCAACTGCTTAGCCTCTTTGTATCCCCTCCATGTTCCACACTGGTTTCAGATGTCTCAGAGGTTTTGGGCATGGAGTAACACAATGGTTACCTGATCTACAATTTTCCAAGTTATGCCTGGAGCTCTCCCCAGGCTAGGTCCACTTATGCTTTAGGTCTGCTGCTGACTTGACGGATGGATTTAGAAGGCACCTGTTCTCCAATTTGGAGGGAGTGGTCCAAATCCTGACGAAACAAGGGAAGTATATGTCATTGTATTAATGGTTGACACCAAAATCACTCTTCCGAATGGGCCTGTTTGTTTGGTGTATACCATAACACATTCTTGGGGGTGCCAAATGAGGCTGCCCAGGGACACGTGTAGGAAGAGCACTGTTGTTTGAGAAGCAAGGTGAAAATTTGCTTCTTGTTCTAGATGGAGAAGAAATGAAAAAAGGCAAAATGAGAGGTGACAGGGAAAGAGAGACAGTGAAAAGCCGAGAGGTACAGGAAGTGACAGCTCAAACTTTTAGCAAACCCATGAAACTTTTGGTCCAAATGGCACTGGGAAATCTATGCATGCACTGAGCTTATGCTCAAGCTCGCATGGGGTAGAAATTAGACCTCAGGTGTGAATATCGGGAAGAGAGGTAAGGAAGCTCAGGAGGAGGTCAGCGGTCAGGAATTCCCAGAGATCGTGGGAAGAACTCTGGCCTCCCACAGGCCTTGATCCGGGGACTTTGGGCAGGTTTACCTAAATCTCCAAGGGATAGAGGGGCTCTAGCTGAGTTCTACCAAATTGAAATTCTATCACTCTCCAGAGAAAGGCAAGAATGAGCTCAGACAAGAGCATTTTGTTTTCAGGGATCTTAGAATCCAGGCATGTCATGAAGGCTAGTAGGAAAGTCCGCTGGGCACAGACCAAGACACCTCCTGAAAAAGATACTTGCCTGGATACTTTAAGGATAACAGCTACCCATTCCTGCAATGGGATCCCTCAGCAATGTGGACACTGGTTTCCCAGGCATTTCATCATGAGGTAGACGAGTTTAATAATGGAGGGTAAAGGCCATAGCCAGAGGTTTAGGGTCTGTAGGTGCACCATGGGGTTACTACCCTCAGACTATCAACCTGCCTGAACTTATACCAAAGACTTGGGGAGAGGGGACAATATTAAAGAACAAGTTGCAAAATGAGCTGAATAACTGAAGTTCCTGGAGGGGCCCAGGGCATGAAGCAGAGGTGCCTTGGAGCTTAAGAGCACTGCCAGGATGTGGCACGGTTGCTACTCCACTCACCTGGGCCTGAGACTGACCGCCCATGGGAAGATGTGGGCATCAGGATGATGTTAGAGTCGATTTCTTTCCTGTCTCTAAGACCTTGTGATGCCTAGGAGCCAATGAATGATAATTATTTATTGAAAGCATAAATACATTTACATTCAGAAAATTAAGCAAAGTTCTCTTCCAGCTGCTTCAGCAAGATTTTAAATTTTCGTGAAGCACAATTGAATAGACTCTGCTAACCCAAACTTTTGTGGCCACATCAAACACCTGAATTTGGTAGGGAGTGAGGCCCGTGGAGCTAGGAAGTTACTCACAATCATCTTTGAGGTGAGAGCCTTATAGAATTTGAAGGCACGGGTATCAGTATTTACAGGTAAGCTAGCCAGTGATGAAGATGATTTTTCTTTCCATCTTTCCTTTAGTGACCTACATGAAAATGAAAAGTTACTTCCCCAAACATATTCCCAGTTCCTACAGTCTCCTAAGTTAGTCCCATAAGCATGTCTCAGCAAACGCTGCTCAGCAATGGGACATGTTTAGGTCTGTGCGAGGTGTGCTTAGGCCAGTGTAAGCACAGGTGAGGGAGGGATGGAAGGGGAACCTTCCCGCAATTAGCTCTCCTTGCTGTTCTGCGCAAGAGCCCTTCTTGGGCAGTTGCTTTTCAGCAGCCATCTCTTCCTCATCATCACCATCATACTAGTTAACATGTACAGAGCATTTTCAGTGGGGTAGGTACTGTGCTGACCACTTTCCTAGAATAAACTCATCTACTATAACGGGGTTATTTTTTATTAAAATATTTTAGTCTCCATTTTACAAATGTTAAGTCACTTATCCAGTCACTAGCAAGCAAGTGAAAAGTCAAGCCTGGTCTCAGGTCTGTCTAAGTCCAAAACCCCTATCCTTATTCTCAGAAATGGTTTCCCAGTCACAATCCTCAGGGAATGGAATCATATAAAGAACTGTATTCATTCATTCATTCAGCATCAATTAAACACCTACTATGTGCTATGTGCAAGGCTAAAAGTCAAGACTACAAAGAGGACCGCGGCATGGTCCCTGCCTTCAGGGAACTCACGATCTAGGCATGTGAGTAGATGGTTACAAAGGACAATGACAGGGCTATAACAAGCCTCAGCGGGGTGATATGGGAACACTGAAGCGTGAACAATCCTGCCTGGGTGAGACTAGGAGTGTTGGAGCTGAGAAAGGAGGGAGGCATTTGAGCTGAGCCTTAGATAACAATCAAGAATTCTTGAGGCAAAAATCTAAAAACTAACCTCAATTTGTTCAAAACATACTTCTGCAGGGTTTTCCATCTCAGTAAATGGCATCACCAACTATCTCATTTTTCAAACCAGATGTCTAAGAGTTTTTCTTTGTACATCCCACTCCATTACTTTCCACATCCAACCTATCACCAAATTCTGTGAAATATCCCTCCTAGACCCTGTCTCTAGAAATCAATAAAGTTAAATAAATATACACCATCTGTGTGTAAGTATTTTCCAGCCACTCATAGATATTTGCTCAAGAGACATGTCCATACAAAGACTTGTACATGAAGATTATAGTAGTTTCATTTGTCATCACTAAAAATGGAAAGCACCCCAAATGTTCATCAACAGATTAAGGGATATACACATTGCCATATATCCACATGGTGAGTAATACTCAGCAATGATTATTCACTGTTGGTATACGTAACTGCAATAGTTCTTTGCATGCGGATCTCGTATGCTGCAACCTTGCTAAACTCATTTATTAACAACTGAAAACAAAGCAGATGGATACAGAATAGATGAGTATCTATAGTGTAGGAAATGAAGGAAGCAAGACAATAAGAGTTGCATGCTTTATGATTATATTCATATCAACTGTAAAAAGATGCAGACTGTTCTGTAGTGATGGATGGATATCAGACAGCAATTGCCAGCAGATCAGGATGGGGTGCAAAAGAGCAAGAGCAGGAGGAAGGGAATATAAAGAAGCACATGGAAACCTTTGGAGGTAATAAATATATTCATTACTGTGATTGCAGTGATGGTTTTATGTATATAGTTGTCAAAATTTATTATGTTGTATATTTTAGATATGTGCAATTTCTTGTATGTCCATTATATCTCAATAAAGTATTTAAAATTTTTACAATAAAAATAAATAAATAAATAAATAAATGAATAAATATCCCCCTTAAAAATCTTTTGAATACACCTACTTATCTCCAGAGGCATAGCTACCATCCTAATCTATCATCATCTCTCACTTGGGCCTTGGTAGTAGCCTTCTAACTGGTCTTCTAACATTCACTGATTTTTTTGAAGCTTCCTTTTCTCTCTAAGACTAATCTGTTTTCTCATTTGGACCGTATTTTCCTAATAGATAATTTCTATTTATAATATGAACTTTAAAGTCCTTACTAGATCCAACATTTGGACCTTCTTGGGGTTTATTTCTATTAGGGATTTTTTTCTCACCTGTGGATTATATTTTCCTGTGTCTATGCATGTCTAGTAATTTTTGTCATATTCTGGACATTTTCAATGACGTGGTGTAGAGATTCTGGATTCTGTTATATTCCTCTGAAGAGTGTTCAGTTTTGTTCCAGCAAACCATCCAATTTCTAGACAATCATCTTGAACTTTTTAAAGGTTTTGTTTGATGCTTTGTTGGGGGGAGTGGGAATTCTGTGGTATTCTCTAAGCTCCTCTAAATTCATAGGATTAAAATTGCAAAATCCCCCATGGATCTTGCTGAGGCTCATTTTTAGGCTTTGTTAGAAGAGGTCTAGAGTAGTCCTTACTCTATGACCAAGGTCAGAAAATTTTCTCTTAACAGCCAGATAGTAAATATTTTAGGCTTGTGAGCCATATGGTCTCTGTAGCAAATAATCAACTCTACTAGTATAGCTTGAATGTAAATGAATAGGCAGGATGTGTTCTAATAAAACTTTATTTGCAAACATTGGTGGCTGGACCAAGAGCCATAATTTATTAACCTCTGCTCTTGGGCGTGGTCCTTACATTTAAGGCATGGCCTTTCTGATGTCTTAACTGGATCCCCAGGTGTTAACAAGGTCTCCACAGTCTGGCCAAACCAGAACTGTAATATCTCCTAGCACTGCTTGACTTCTAGTGTTTTCATCCCACTCATAACCTCATAACAGCCCCTCCTGGGAATCTTTGGACACGCCCTCCCTGTGCTTGTGTAGTCCATCCCTCCTACTCCTACCACAAAGACTTCTGGGGACCCCTTCTCCACAGCTCCCTGCTCTACAATGGTCTGCCCCACAGGTTCTGGTCACTTCAGTAGGACCAAAACCTGATTCCTACTTTCTCTTGTCAATAAGAATACCCCATGCTCTATTTGAGTTCTACCTCTTTACATTATATTAGGAAATTGTCCCTAGATGGAGAACTTGAAAAAATAAGATGTCTCCTTATGATTTTCTCTTTTTTTCAGAGATCATGGTCTTGTGTTGCCCACTGCCCATGCCAGTAAGCAGTTTCCCCATATATTCCATCTAGTTTTGTAGCTATTCATGGCAGAGGGCTAGTGTAGTGTCAGCTTCTCTGTTATGCTCAAAAGCAGAAATCCCTGCTTTTCATCTGCCCTCTTCTATCTATTTTCTACTCTGAATCCAGAATGATCCTTTCTGTCTAATCATCTCATCATATCTAGTGCCCTCCCCACAATGATTCAATGATTCCCAATTGCTTTTAAGAGAACACTTAAGTATCTCTTTTTGCCCGTCAGTGAATCCCCAACACACAGCACGGTGCCTGCCCTATAACAGACATGGAATAAATATTTTTGGGTAAATGAGAAATGAAGTTTTTGGCAGACAGAACATAAGCAAAGGTGGGGTAGCATAAGATAGTATGGGGAGTAGTGAATTATTCCATAGAATTCCCACTCAGGATGCTAACTACAAATGATTCAATGGCTTCATGTGCAGAAAATACGACCGTTGGAGACTATGGTACTAAACTGCCATTTTTTTCAATGACCAAAGGCCTTAAAGCATTTGCTCAGGGTGAAGCTCTTAAGATGGATAGAGCTGTCTAGGCAAGGCAAAGAAAGCTTTCTTGGATCTGGGTTGGCTGTGCTCACAGACAGACAGATGGACATGCACACAGGCAGAAGGAATCACCAGTTTGCTAAAAATAACACCTCAACCAGTTTTTCACAGAAGCCCCAAAGGAAGAGAAAACAGATCGATAGCAAGCATACCATTTGTGTAATGCTGACGTCCTCCCCTGATTAGAGGCAGCAAAATCACCTTGGAGACCAAGTTCGTTTCCAGAAAGTAGAGGAAACGACTAAGGCAACTGCTGCTTTGGAACCAAGTAGGGCCCTAAAGGACTCATAAGTTGATTAAATAAATTTGACAGGAAATTTTAGATAAAGAAAATGATCATTTTTGATATTCAGTGAAGGGAAGAACAGGATATGGGCAGACATTTACCAAGGACCTTTTTGAAGGAAGGTTTTTACAATGTTCAGAAGAAAGAGACATGTGAGTCTCTCTTTCATTGGACTCCTGCCCAGTGAGGTCAAGAGTTCTCCAAAGTGTGGTTTCAAAATTGTGCCCTAGCCAATATTCCCAAGGTGAAAGAGGCAACACATGTGACAAAGGAGGTCAGAAGAAGACAGAAATTCACATTTATTGAGTGCCTCTGGCTGAGGGCACACTGCTTGGAGCTTTACACTGGTTAGCTCATGTTATCTCTGTAATAACTCTATAAGTTAGGTTCCATTATTTTTATTTCTGAAGTGAAGAAACTGAGGCTTAGACAAGTTAAAATAACTGTCTGAAGTAGCAAAACTAATATACAACAGAATTTCAGTTCGGACCTAGATTTGTCTAATTCCAACGCCATAGACCTTCCTAAACACCATATTGCCTCACTGGTGTGCTGCTTTTGTATGCAGTAGGTGGCACATTTCTGGGCAGTCTACACTTTCAGAGGTCAGGCCTTTTTGCTTCCTGGGTCTTGGGTATTGAATGTAGTGCCGTAGACAAGCATGAGCTTCTTAGTGATTATATGACTATCGTTTCAGAAATGGCAAGGTTAGGCCCACTCATTCATTACTGATGAGAATCCTTTCCACTTCCCCACCCATGAAGACCAACACTAGAACTTATGCATGCATGTATGTATGTATGTATGAATGTCATGGCCGAGACCAAATTCTGGCTTTATTCTGGAGTCCTGGAGGCACAAGCACGATATCCATGCATGTTGTGCTTTGGCTTCATTCACTTGGGTTTTAAAGATCAGTTAAAGTAAGGGTTTGGTCCAACAAAGAACAGATAGCATTTAAAGCCTCTCTCTAAGCTCAGTTCTTTCCTGTGCAATGCAACATTTATAAAATTCATTCCCACCTCCCACAAGGCAAGCCCACTTGTCATTCGCAAAGGGTCTTCAGCAAAGCAAATAACTTGCTTAAATGGTCAGCCACAGAAGACTAAACGGAAACAAAACACGGAAACCCGTAGACTCTTCTCCCGCTGTCTGCATCATTTGGAGAGCCGAGATTTGCAGAACATCATTTATTTTCTCATCCGCTTTGATGTTTTTATCCAGGAAGACATGGGGGGCGTAAGCTAGAACATATGCCGGGGTGAGTTTGGATGTGCATGCTGGGAGAGCAGGCAGGAGCCCGGAGAAAACGTGTGCAAACGTGGCAGGGAACAGAAAACCCAGCAGGGATCGCTGGTTTCCTAGCAATCAATGACCAATTTCCCTTTGGGGCTATTCCCAGAAGTGCAGATCATTTTAAAAATAGATGCATGTCTTGGTTTCAGTGATTGACATTGCTTTACCCAGGGCTATGTACACAAGCATCAAGCTAGCGAAATCTTAAAAGATTGGATTTAAGTTTGGATATTCATATTTCATGTTCCTGAGACTCTTCTTAGAAGTTTGCACCTCACTTACCAGACCCCGGGTTTTATCTTGGGGTAGCTGTTCTAACCAAGGGTGATGAAAGGATTTCTTCTGGGGAATCAGAGAGCGGTAGTTCTTCTCGGGACAGTCAGAACCATCTTCCAAGACTCAGCTCAAAGGCTATTTCCTTTGAGAAACTCTCTCCAACCTGCCTGGGCCACACGCCCCTCCCACCTTCCTCTGCACTTCCAAATTTCATCTCCTCTTATAAGGCATTTTTTTTTTTTTTTGTAATTAGCCATTTTTGTGCAAGTGCTATTTTTCCCAACAGACTGGGAGCTTCCTGATGGCATCTGATTATCTCTGTCACTTTCTGGTGCCTGGCACAGGCCTATGACACGCTAGGTGCTTAGGAATACTTGTCAAATGACCAAGCACCTAGACAGAGCCCCAGAGCTTTCCCATGTCCCCCTCAAGTGGCCCTTCCCATCCTTAATCACCAGCCCTGTCTTCCCCAGCCTGCAAAAAAGCAGTCATAAGGACCACTGTCTAGGGCTGCTGGATGTCATTGCTGTACCAGCGTAGCACTGAAAACACTGCTGTCCTGGAGAGCCACCACCAGGAGAGGGGAAGCCACGCTTTCCCACGTCAGAGTGGATCTTGCCTCAAGGGCGAAGCCATTGCCGGCACCAACCACTTGGAGAAAAGGAGCTTCTCAGACCAGAGCTGGCATCTGTGTGGCTTGGGAGCTGCCTACAGGAATGAGACTCTCCAAGGCTTGGGCTCCAGGGGTTGAAATAGTGTCCTGAGGCGGCTGCTGGATAAGATGGAGCCATCTACTCGGAGTCGGTCCAGAAGCTAGAAGGTGGGGTACTGAGCAAAGGGCTGTATGGGTGGCTGCCTCTGCTGGCTTGTGGGTCCCCCACCAGACCAGAGGAGAGATGGAGCCTGTGTTCATTCTCTGCACCCCCTTAGCATTTAGTCAACTCCCCTACATAGCCTGGCCGGGCCCCGCTGCTTCACAGGAGAACCACAGGATCCATGGGCTCTAGGAAGAGTGGTGGCGGGGAGATTGCTCAAGGGGATGGGGACTCTTGAACCACGAGGAGCCACGCACAATGGCACAGCTAGCTGCCCCTCGCACTGGGAAACTTCCCTCCAAAGCTTAAACCTCTGCAGTTTTGCTACTTAAGATGATGAGGTTTCTCTGCTTCCCAGAACTCAGGGGGCGTTGGCATTAGTTTTCCCTTGTTATGGTGGATAAAACTGAAGCCTAGGAAGAAGCTCCTGGGACAAACAGGGAATTCAGTCTGGGCTTCCTCGTTCCCAGGTCTGGCGCCTTCTGCTTCCTGCATTTGAGGCGTCTGTGTAGATGCATTGTCTCGCTCTCCCCCGCCCCCGCCCCCGGCCCACCCACCACTGGAGCATTTCCACTAAGTGCCGAAGGTACTTTTGGCCTTTCCCTGCTCGTTATCCTTGTAGGCTGCAAGGCCCAGGTCTGCTCCTTGGCGATTCCACCCAGAACTTGTGGAGTGCATCGGGCTGAGTGAGAAAAAGCACTTGGCCAGGTCCAACCCTGTGGCCACTACTCCCAGTCAAAGCACCCGTGAGGGGCCGGGTGGGAAATGGTCTCAGAGACCATCCAGGAGAACCTCATCACTTTCAACAAGGGGCGTCCAAGGGCACAACGGGGGTGGCCTGTCCGAGGCCATCCATGGTAAGGGAGATGGGTGGGGCACCGGCCGCAGGCTCCTGGTACCTGGGTATCGGCTGTAGTTCTCGGATGCTTTGGGCAGCAGGAACGCAGGGCTCCCTTCCACTGTCGCCATTTGGACAGCCAAGTCTGCATGTGGCCCCAGCCGGGTCCTGCAATATTCCTTAAGAGATTACATGGCCAAAGTCCAAATCGGGGATATAGGCCTGGCACTAGAAGCACAAGGTCATGACTTCCTGCAGGGGAGAGCAAGGCTGAGCCGAGGCCGCGCAGCTGAGATGAGCTGGATAAAGGCACACGGTTCTGAGACACGCTGACATGTTGTCTTGTCCCTGCCTGTCTTTTTCTGTCGTTTTAAAGCCTGCATCCCTATCTCCAAGTCAGCAATCCAGTTAACTGAGATTTGTGAAGGAAAGCCTCAAAGTGGAAAAGCAGAATTCTCAGTTAGGGAGGCCTTCCCTGCCTTGCTAATTCACTGGTCAGTGTGCGATGCATCGGGTTGGAGTTTGCTCTCCCCACCGTCTCCAGGGGTGCAGATTTAAGGGGGTCAGGCCTCCACCCTAGACATGAGGGTCTCTGCCAGCGGCACCAGCACCGTCACTGGGGTGGTAGAAAGTTGCCAAAGTACAAAACTCTGCTTGGGTCCCCTGAGTTTATCATCCTTTTATTTGGTGTCTTTCTACAAATAGGAATATGCAAGAGTTGTGGCAGGCATTTATGCCCCTGAGGATAAATACCCTGCCTGTCACAAAGGCTAGGGGTGCCAGCAAGCCATCCCTAACCTTTGTCTCTGACCTGCCGTTCACTCCAACTCTGTCCTGTAGGACACGTCTCTCCCCCTCTCTCTCATTCATAATAACTACTAATAGCTTCTCCGTGTGAGGCGTGACACCATGCTGGCTGGGTGCCTCTTCTGCCCCCATTGCCTCGTTTGGGTTTTGAGATAATTATAGGAGTCAGAGCATCTGTTCAAATTCCCATTTTGCAGGTGAGCAAGTTGAGGCTCTGGGAGGACACAAGAGCTAGTGGGTGGCAGAGCCAGGACTTGAAAGCAGAACATCTGCCTTCACATGTGTGCACTTCTTTGTACCTGGCACCACCTCTGCCCTCCCTGTACCGTGCCTTGCTTTGTGTCTTGGTCTCTGTTGTTTTCCGGAACAGTCCTTAGAGGTGGAGTGGACACCCTTAGCCACCATGACAGCACCCATGCATGTCCTCATCTTTCTCACCAAGAGAGCCCGGGACTGGTTCAGATATCCATCCTCCCACCTCAGGGGGGATGGCCCCAGCTGCAGATTGATCCAAGGATAATCCCGTTCCCCTCAACAAGGGCCAGTGAGAGGGGAGCCTGAGTCTGCTGGGAAGCTCCTGGAAAACCTCTCATTTCTTCTAAGAGACTCACAGTAGGAGATCTCCTCTTCCTTCTCTGGACACTGTCCTATCTATGCGTGGCACCCAGGACAGCTGAAGACATCTAGGCACCAGCCTGAGCCCTTGATGGCAGGGTGAGTGCTGACTGTCACAGCCCTGGGCCCATCTACCTCTGGACTTGCTGTGACGCTGACTCAGGAGTGTCCCCACTGCCTATGACAGTTACAGTGGGGCTTCTCCCCTGGTAGCTGGTAGCTCCCTTCCCGCCTGGGATCACCCTGCGTGTGCTGAAGCCGTCCTCACTCAGCAACCACCTCCCTCACACCCCTGTCTGGCACTCTGCCTCCTGTCAGGAGGGCGACACAAAGAGAGAACTTGAAGTTCAGAATAGATGGGGGCTCTGCCTAGCTCAGGAAAAATAATTAGAAAAATCGAGACAAGCGACTATTTTGTTTTTAGCTTTAGGGTTGTTTGTGTTGGTCATACAGATACGTAGTGCTAGGCAGTCTTGGGGGTGGTAGATCCTTTCACTTCTCCTGTAAGGGAACCACCCCGTCCAATTCCCCTCTGAGACCATCTTTATAACCAGGCCCCAGCTCACTGAACCAGGCGGGAACACCTGGCTCCAGAGAGCGTCATCGGGGCTGCCAGCTGTCCATACAGTGTGGTCGCCGTTGGCAGACAAAAGACAAGTTGTCAACCAAAGTCTCTGTCATCTGAGGAATTTGAACTAAGGACGCAGAAACAAAGTTATCGGCCGGCCAAAGGACAGGCATAAACAGAGCTGGGAGCAGGCGTGGGCAGCCGGGGCGTGCTGTGGGGCAGGCCGCATGACGCCGAGCAGCAGCAGGAAGGTTTGCAAACTCTCCTGAGCCACCCGGAGCCCTGAGGCTCTTTCAGCTCCAGGTGCAGCAGCCTCTATCTCCAGTAGCCGCTTCACCACCCTGTGCGACGATGTCCTGTTGTTTGAGATGTCTTTTCCTTGCAGCTAGACACCACTCCCTGGCATTGCGCTCAAGGCCCTCATGACCTGCCCTGCCTCAGGTCCCCTGCTCTCTCAGCCCTGATCCTCCTGACTGAATCCCTCTCCACGCCTTTTGGTGGACCACGTCCTTCCACATCTTTCTGTCTCGTTGGTCCTGTTCTTTCTGCTCGGAGTGTCCTCACTCTTTCTCCACCTGCTGAGATCTCATCTTCTAAAACCCAACTCCTGCAGCTACGTGATACCCATCACACCCAGCCATTCCCGTCACCATTAACAGCTCCATTACTACCCCTAACAACAAAGCCCCTCAAATAACAATACTAGACCCCCAAGTCTCAAGGTACTCTTCAGTAGCTATAGCCGTAGTACAACCAAACACCACAAGCATCCCTCCTAAATAAATTAAAAACACTGTTAAACCTAAAAAAGAGCCCCCAAAATTCATAATAATACCACAACCCACAGCTCCGCTGACAATAACCCCAATGCCACCATAAATAGGAAAAGGCTTTGAAGAAAAACTCAAAAACCCCAACACGAGAGCAACACTTAACAAAAATACAATATATGTCATAGTTCGTACATGGGATTTAACCATGACCAATGACATGAAAAACCATTGTTGTACTTCAACTATAAAAACACTAATGACCAACATTCGAAAAAACCACCCCCTGATAACAATTATAAATAGCTCATTCCCTCCCTGGTGTTTCTCTTGCGTGCACTCATTCAGACACTACTTCTTCGGTGCTTACTATGTGTGCTCTGTCACTACCATGAGAACAAGGCTGGGTGAGGACAGAGTGGTAGGGCCGGGGGGCAGCTATTTCAGTGAGGGCCATCAGGGTAGGCGCCTCTGAGCTGAGACCCAAACGTGTGAGCGAGGGACCTTGCGAAGATCTGGGAGAAGAGTGTTTCTAGCAGAGGGAGCTGCAGAGGCGAAGGCCCCAGGGTGAGCGCAATCTGGCAGGAAGAAAGCGAGTGTGGCTGGAGTGCAGTGAATGAAGGCAAGTCTGGACAGGGGCAGGCGCGAGACTGTGCAGAGCTTGGCGGCCTGGGTGGGCCGCTGCAAAGGGTTTGGATGTGGTCTGAGCACGAAGGGAAGCGCTAGGGAGGACTTTGGGAGGAGCAGGTGCCATGATCTGATCTGCATTTTAGAAAGATCCGTCTGGCCATGGGGCTGTGGGAAGGTGAGTGTGGAACCAGCCTTCCAGGCGGGGTGGTGGCTGTGGAGGGCAGGCCTGGGATGTCCCGTGGAGGGAGAGCCAGCAGGACGTGGGGATGGACTGGTCGCGGGAGGGGAAAGAACGGGAGAGTGCAACAGAATTTCAGATTGGGGCCTGAGCAATTGGGTTCAGGGAGGCGCCCTTTACTGAGATGGAAACAAGTGGGGGTGTGAGTTAGAGGGGGGTCTCAGGAGCTGGGGTGGGCCTAGCACTTATCACCCACCCTGTGAGCCTGTGTCACAAATCCCAGACTCCTGTAGGGGACGGTGCACACATTTTTGCCTCTGTCTCCCCGGTTCTGTGTAGCACAGGTCCTCACAGATAGGAGACGCTTAGTCCATTGTTGAAGGAGGCTTGGTTTCCACCTTGTCCTTATTCCCGAAAAAATGCAGATGGCACCCAGATGTCCTTCGTTTCATTAGCTCACTTGGTCACCACCAAGCCACTTCATTTGCATTTTTGATGACTCCTCCAGTGGCAGGGACATGACCCTGCAGTCACAAGTCTGACCTCCCTCCTTACCCATCCCCTCCGTCAGTCCTCTCTCAGTCAAACGCGACCCAGATGGGCACCAGAGGAGCCCTCCAGTGAAAGACTCGCTTCGGTGGGCACTTGATCAGCACGCCTCAGCTCCGGGAGGAGTTACAGTTTATCCCCACTGGGCTGTGCCAAATTGGCCAATCAATCACCAGATACTGAGCATCTTCGATAATAAGCCCTTGCCTTCGCCTGGCATTTTGTAGCTTACAAAGCATTTTTGTGTATCCTCTCCTCGGACTTGTGCAACCGACCTCTCAATTGGCAGGGCAGGTCTCTGGATATTAAATTCCCTGTTTCACTTCTACTTCCATAACTTGCAACTTAGGGTCTTAACTGAGACTGTTGCCTCTGTCTGACATGTCCTTGTCCTTCTCATTGGCCTGGGAAACTTCCAGAAACTAAACCTTCCAGAATCATCTTAAATGTGAAATGACACCACCCCTGACCCTCAGGCAGAGTTAATCACTCATCCCTTGCCCCTCTGTGTTACCTGAGGCCATACAGATATGTCTACCTTTTTAGTTATTATACTACAGATATGCATAAATTTCATAGTACCTGTGTATGTACCTGTCTCTCCAATAGATAATATTCCCCCTTGAGGGGAGGGAATGTGTCACATTCATCTCAGAGTCCCAATGCCTGATGTATTCCCTTTCATAAAGTTAGCAATCAATAAATGAATGAACATGTGCATATGTTAAAAGCCAGAGGTCATATCGTGGGGAGCTGTGCATATGTTGCTAAGGGATATAGACCTCAGCCTGCAGCCATAGAAGAATCTATAGGAGATTGATTTATATCACAAAAGGCAGATGGCAGGCTCGTTTCATAGAATTTATTTCCCTGAACATTGATGAGGTCTGATTTATGTCTTCCCTTGAAGGTCGGATTATGGACTGTTCAACTCACTCTGCCTTTCTCTCTAACAAGGGTTTTCATGAGCGTAGGATGGTGGGGGTGGTGTCAGTTATGTAAAGCTTGTTTGCTTGTCCCATTTGGGGAACTTTAGGAAGATTCATTTCAACTCACCAAATTTGCATTGAACATCTACTATGTGCCTGGCACTGTGCTCAGTGCCGTGACAATAAGCCAAGGTGGTTGGGGAGCCCTTTTGCCAAAGCCCTGGAGGTGGGGCCTGCAAGGCACGTAGAACTGCGACATGTCTGCGTCCTCGGTCTTGCAGCCTTCATCCCATGCTGTTGTGACCTGCTCTCGGGAACTTGGGGCTCCAGTACTCTGCGCTCGACTGGGAGAGTGAAAGAAGCTGGGGACTGGCTGTGATCAATGAGCCCCTGTCACTCTCATGACACCCTCTCCTGAGCCATTTCGCCAGCACTCAGGTGAGCCGGCAATGCTGGGCTGAGGGGATGGGTCCACGGGGAAGGGGGCCGCGGAAGGCAGCAGCAGTGATGGATGCAAGTGTCAAAGCTGCCCACCAGAAAACGTAATCGACTTCCTCAGGCTCTTCCTTCTGCCGCATATTCATCCAGTCATCCATCCATCCGTGCATGCATCCATTCATACACTCATTCATACACTCATTCAGATCGTTATCTTTATAGTGCATATCTGTGTGTCTTCCTTGCGACACATTCATCCATCTATCCATCCATTCATTTGTCCTTTCATCCACTCACTGATATCTTTATCTTTAAAGCACACATCTGCCTCTCCTTACTGATGTTATATTCATCCATCCATCCATCTGTTCATTTATCCGTCCATCCATCCATGCATGCATTCCATAATGCATTTGCAAAGCACATGTTTCCTCGATCAAAACCCTGAGTGGCTGTCGTGTGCTACAAGGTAGAAGCAAAGGTGCCTATCTTAGCATTCACAGGGAGCCTTTATTTTCTGATCATATCTACCTGAACCCATCCCCTGGCTCAGCTTTCCCTGGCGAACTGGATCTTGCCTCCTTCCTGTTTCTCCCGCCCTCTCCTCCCTTCCTAAGTTTCCTGCCCACCACTCCTCTCCACTTCTTGTTTATCGCCGTCCAAATCTTCACTTGTTTGAGTCTTCACCCCTCATGTGACCTTCTACTTGGCTTCTGCACTAGCTGTTTGCCTCCTGGGTGATCTATCCCTTCTCTGAACTCCTAAAGTTGGTAGCATCTACCCCACCTTTTCGGTGCTTAGCTTTTGTGACCGCTTATCCTTCTATAAATGTGCTCTTTCTCTCCCAAGAGCCCTGCCTTTCTTTGATCCTACTAAAGATGATTTCCTTTGACTCTGTCCCACCCAGCCTTGAGCCCATCGGGACTCTGAGAAAGGAGTCAAGAACGAGTCTTGGCACTTCAAGCATTGTGCTCGTGATTCCAGGCCTGAGTCCTGGGCTCTTGTGAGGCTCTGCCCTGGTGCCTCCATGCTCAGACACGGTACATGTAGAAAGGGTGCAAGGTGAACTCACCTAGAAGCCTTTGACACTGTGTCCTCCTTCTGGGCCTCAGCACTGGAATGAAACCTATCTCCTCACCCCAAATTTGATGAGCATTTTTTTGTGAACTAACTAATCCCAGAGAACCACGTCACTGCTGTGTGTGTGTCTTTGAATATTACTGTCTTAGTTACTTATTGCTGCATAACCACTTCAGAACTTATCATTTCTCATGATTCTCTGAGTTGGCTGGGTGGTTCTTCTGCTGGTCTTCCCGAAGTTCATTTAGGTGACCACCGTCAGTGCGGGGCACCCTGGATGGCCTCGCCCATGTGTCTGGGGCCTCAGCGGAGGTGGCTGGAATGGCCAGGATGACCAGGCCCCACTCTCTGCATGTGGATGCTCATCCTCCAGCAGGCAAGGCTGGGCTTGTTCGGGACGTGGCAGTGTCAGGGTTCCAGGAGACTCTGCACGGTCTCCTGGGGCCTCACCTCTGGAACTCACCCAGTATCTCTTCCACTATATTCTATTGGTCAGAACCAGTCGCAAGGCCAGCCCAGAATCAAAGCCTGGGGAGAGAGATTTCTCCTTTTGTTGGGAGGAGATCTAAGATATTGGGGCCAAGTTTTTCAGTTTGCAACCTGCATCTACCCAGATGATCTCCAGATCTCCCTTGGGGATCACACAGTTCAGATTAAGTCTGAGATCCCCACTTTGGAAGAGGAAACCTAACACCTTGGGCTATGACCTCAGGAGCCGCTTTTCCACCTCCTCCAGGGCATCTGACCATCACGCACACTCCGTGAGGCAGGTACTGTGTCTGCACTCTGACACCTCTCTAAACATCGCCTATTGCGTGCTTTTCACAGCAGTTATGACCACCTAGACTCTACTTCTGGTTTTGTTTTGTTTACTTGTGCATTGTCTATTTTCCACCAAAATAAGAGCTTCATAAAGGGACTTTGTTTTGTTCACTGACCAATCATTAGCACCTAGAGGCACACTTAGCACTTAGTTGATGCTTAGTAGGTATTATTATTTTTTTTTTGAGACAGAGTCTGGCTCTGTTGCCCTGGCTAGAGTGCTGTGGCATCAGCCTAGCTCACAGCAACCTTAAACTCCTGGGCTCAAGCGATCCTCCTGCCTCAGCCTCCCGAGTAGCTGGGACTACAGGCATGCACCACCATGCCCGGCTAATTTTTTCTCTCTATATATATTTTTAGTTGTCCAGCTAATTTCTTTCTATTTTTTAGTAGAGACGGGGTCTCGCTCTTGCTCATGCTGGACTCCTGACCTTGAGCGATCCACCCGCCTCGGCCTCCCAGAGTGCTAGGATTACAGGCGTGAGCCACTGCGCCCAGCCAGTAAGTATTTTTTAATGAATAAAATCTTCCCAAAGACTGTGATCAGGACTCAGACCCATTTATAGCCCCTCTCCTGGCTCCCACTGGTAAAAGACACCCATAAACATCTGTTATTTGAGGATAATTTATTCATTTATCATGCATTGTATGGAATGCTATGAAGGTTGCAGATATCCTCTTTACGCACATTTGATAAATGTTTCTAAGAGTCTCCTACGTGTCCTGAGAGGGTTCTAGTCCTTGGAAGTATATAATTTCTTTGGCAAGACAAAACTTGAACATCTGGAAAGACAAGAGGATGTTGTCTGTTTCATTTAAATTTCTTCAAATAAATTCCTCTCGGCCACTCAGATGTGTGCTGGGTGGACCTTTTAAAAAAAGAGTCAAACCCCACACCACTATGATGACTCATCAAGGGTTTTTCTTGCAATCCCTGAAGGCTTCTCGGGTTTTGTTCAAATGGAGCTGTTCATTGAGGTGAAGTTCCAGGTTAGAGGGGACATGATATGGGAGCCATTTCTGGTCTTTTCTCTGGCAAGTGATGAAGACCATGCCTGTTCTTTGTCTGAAGCTAGAAAACCCCGTGTTCCAAGTTCACCCCAGCTGTTGTCCACGTTGAGCAATGTGTTTAGTTTACGCCAAATGCCAGAAGATGGGTGGGCTGCCTGCCCACGTATATTAGCAGGATTTTGGCCGGAGGCTACTTGCCACCTCTATTGAATGTGACACTTCCTCACCCAGAAGCTTGTCTGGAACCACTTATCCCTATTGGCTCAGTGCCCAGGAAGCCTGCAAGAGAGCCCCCATGACCAACGTGACAGACCCCTGGCTTTCTGAACAGAGACGTCCCTCCTAGGGTAGAGGTCTTTGTGAGTCCTGCCTACACCTTCCTAGGACGGCTCCCAGGGCCCCAGAAAATTAGCAGTGATGCCCACAGCCACCACCTGAGCAGTGCGTGCTTCCATGCCACGTAGAGTTATGGACGAGCTTGATTTGTCTTTGGAATCTTGGCCACATTCCCCACACCCATAGACTCCCCTTAGCATGACAAGGAAAGGGGGATCCAGTGAGCCTGGTGCCCCCACCACACCCCAGCCACGAGTAGGGGAGTTCTTTTTTTTTTTTTTTTTGAGACAGAGTGTCACTCTTTTGCCCGGGCTAGAGTGAGTGCCGTGGCGTCAGCCTAGCTCACAGCAACCTCAAACTCCTGGGCTCAAGCAATCCTTCTGCCTCAGCCTCCCGAGTAGCTGGGACTACAGGCATGTGCCACCATGCCCGGCTAATTTTTTCTATATATTTTTAGTTGTCTGATTAATTTCTTTCTATTTTTAGTAGAGACGGGGTCTCGCTCTTGCTCAGGCTGGTTTCGAACTCCTGAGCTCAAACAATCCGCCCGCCTCGGCCTCCCAGAGTGCTAGGATTATAGGCGTGAGCCACCGCGCCCAGCCGTAAGGGAGTTCTTAAACTGAGGGTGGTGAGCTCCTGCCTCCAGATCCAAGTGTTGACAGGACTTGGAGTCTTGGGTGTACCTATAGATCGAACCATGGCATACCAGGCTCAGGTGCTCACCTGAGTCAAGGCTGAGTCAGTGTGAGGGGACGGGACCAGTGGGCACTCCCAAACAGAGCACCAGACATATGTGGAGATGCGCACAGACGTGATGCGTCGTCCGTTTCACCTGCTCTGCGCTTTTCTCTCTCCCACAGTCTGCCCCAGCCGGAGCGCACAGCTGCCATCCCAGAACACGCCACTCCTTGCCCCCTTCAACCTCCTGCGCTACCTGTGCCCTGCGATGGGTCCCCAGGGATTATCATGAGCACCTGACTATTGAATCTTGAAATTGTCTGCAGAATGACCCAGGGTTCTGAATCTCAGCTCTTCCAGAGAGATAGATTTCCTCCCAGAGTCTGAAACTGAGTGTTTCTTCCAAAAAACACACACAGAAACCAATCTTCAGAGAAGCCATCTGTCTCATCGAGAGGGTGGGATATGGGCTTCATGGCACACGTTTGCCTGGAGAAGCCGCGTTCATGTAAGAAATTCAGAGAAAGCAGACCACAGATTCCCTCAGATCCCCTGCTCCAGCCCGGGTGAAAGGGGGCCGTTGGACCATTTAGAAGATCCTGCTATTTTCTGCGGCATTTCAATTTATTTATAAGTATATCAAAGTATAGAAAATAAGATAGAGAATAATAATAAAAAAATACTCACCATCTACTACAGGAAATGAAACATTGTAAATACAGCAGAAGCCCCCTGTGTGCCTCTCCTAGATGCTATTCCCTGCTGACCTTCCTTCCTCAGAGATCACCCGCATCCCGAAATGGATATTCCCATGCTAGATCTCCCGCTTCTAGGACGCATGGGGTAGCGAACATCGGCTTGGTTGGCAGTTTTGTTTGCCTGCTTTAAATCTTTGCATAAGTGTAAATAATACCTTCAGGATACTTTGTAACTTTTCCTTTCCTCGACATCAGATTGTTATATTGACCCACGCCAATCCACCCCGTGTGCTCTTTTAACCATCTCCTTCCCTTGGGATGGATGTCTGGTTGTTGCTAATCTCTCCTCACTAGAGTTCCCGTTGCATCTCTCTGCACCTGCAGGAGGGTTTCTCTAGGGTGGAATTGCTCTGTCTGGTTATGTGCATCTTAGATTTGACTAAATACTGCCAAATTGCTCAGCAAAGTGTTTGTACCTGCCTTAGTGTGAGAGTTCCCATCGCCCTACCCCCAGCCAGTGCTCGGTACTCTCGGGCTTTTTATTAATAATTCCTGTCCCTTGGATGGTGGGAAATGGGGCTTTGCTCTTGCTTTAATTTGCATTTTCCTGACAACCAGCTTCCACTTCTCTATCTTTCCTCCCCATATTCTTTCCCATTTTTCTACTGAATCGTTGATCTTTCTCTTAGTGATTTATAGCAGAGTTTCTTAATGGCAGCACTGTCGACGTTTAAGACTGGGGAATTCCTTGTTTGAGTGGCGGTGGAGGAGGCTGTCCTGCGGCTGTGGGATCGTGCGAGCATCCCTGGCCGCTACTCACTAAGTGCCAGTGGCAAACCCTGCCCTCCCACCCTGGTTACGACGAACGAATATGTTTTTGGGCATTGCCGAATGGCCCCTGGGGAGTAAAATTGCCCTCAACTGAGAGCCACTGATTTAGAGGAACACTTTATTTTCATAGATATTAATCCATGATCAGTTATACAGATTGCATATATCTTTATTAAAATATTCTGGAATAGTCAATAGATGTGTTTCCTCTCTGTCTCAAAATTTTGCCTTGGAGAGAGAAAGAAAGAACAGCATCTTTATTGTGTCCAAAGTGCTAGTTTGTGTGCCCTTTCTAAATTTGCTGCAAATCTACAAGGCGCATGTTAATATCCCCACTCTACAGATGAGGAAACTGAGTCTAGTAATTTGTCTGAGGGCACTCAGCCACTAAATATGGATTCAGGTATGGATTCAACAGGTATGGATTCAGGACTGTCTGGCTGCTTCAGCAGAGTGGAAAGAAGTGGCACCAGGAGTGGGGAGGTCTGGCCTTAGTCCTGGCTGTCTCACTAGCTGGCCAGCACCAGGCCCTGTCCTCTATGCATGTTGGCTTCCTCATATGGTGGCAAAGAAGCTGTGCACACGATCTCAGAAGTTCCGGCCCATTCTACCAACACAGCGGAGTGTGACTCTGCCACCGTCTAGCAAGTGATTTGTCTCTGACTCTCTCCATGCTTGGTCCTCCTCATCTGCCGATAGAGCTGCAAATAGCACCCAACTCCCAGGGTTTTTGTAAGGATTAGACGAGACTGTCGCACAGTGGAAGTTCCACAGATGCCATAGAATGTCATTATATTTCCATAAATAGAAGACCAGTTAGTCTGGATTTGGGAAACACCGTGAAACATAGATTATGATGTAAAGAAACAATATCTCACTACCCTAGGTACGAACGATAACACCAGGAACATTTTTGGCAGAAAGCGACTCTCCTTAATGGAAAGGGGAGGAAAGTTGCTCTGTGATAAGCTCAGAGCTTGTACGATGATGGTGCTTCAAAGAGGCGTTCGAGCCTACCTGTGGCCTGTCCTCTCTCTGAAGAAAATTGCACGTCCCCTCTCTCATCTGTGGGTGGCACTTGGCAGCTGGGCAGTGCTATCTGCAGAAACCCTACAAAGATCAAATTTAACCCAGGGGCTTCCAGGAATCACAGGGTCTGAAAGGGGCTCTAAATGCTTGCTTTCCTCTCCATGAAAGCTGGATTTGAAATGAGGGAGTCAATCTGGCCTGGACTCAGTGGGCTCACGGGGAGAGGGGCAGGCTATCAATAAGCAGGGCCCCCTTCAAAGAGGGGCACAGAGAGGCAAGGGCTCTTTCAACATGCAGGCCAGGAGAGCAGGAGCCGCCGCAGCTAATGGCTCTGCAGACTCAGGGAGACGCCGCCTGCTGAATGCGCTGTAATTAGTCGTTAACACATGGAAATAAAAGCCGATTTGGAAACAGAGCCCATCATTTATTTATAGCAATGCAATGCGAGTATTTTTTTTAAAGTAAAACATTGGACACAGCTCCTAGTCAGAGCGGAACCATCCAATAGCTCCAGGCTCTCTTGTTCTCTCACCTCTTCCTGGAAGTCCACCTGGAGCAGGGCAGCCTGCCCGAGCCCTGCAACCTTTGGCTCTCAGACTCTCCTTCTGCCCCAGACAGTGGTGCGTGTGGGGCCATGACTAGATCATGTTGTCTGATCCCTTGCTCTTGTGCTTCCGTGTGTGTCTTTGGTGAGTGAGAACAGTACAGGCTGGAGAGAGAACGCAGTTCAGACTCGGGTTCTAGCGCATACAGCCGTGTGACCTCAGGCGAGCCACTCGCCAAGCCTAGGCCTGTTGCAAATTTGGGTACAGACGTGATAGGACGCAGGGGGCCCTTAGCATGGTGCCTCATACATAGTAGGCACCTTTACTCCTTCCTGGGTAAGGTTTGCATCTTTCTTTTTTGTTTCTTCATAATTTATGGCAGAAAAATCAGGATGGCAGATAGAGTGCAGGTTCTGGGGCCAGACTGCCTTGCTGTGTGACTTTGGGTGACTTACTGAGACCACAGTGCCCGGTGTCCCCAACTAGGAAATGGGAATGGCAATGGTGCCTCCCTCACAGGGTACTTGTGAGGGCCAAGGGGGCCCTCCATAAGAACTCGATGCATCCCTGTGCTCCTGGTCCTCACTGTGACCGCATGGGGTACTATGTACTCCCTGCCTGCAAACGCTACCCCTGGAAGAAAGGCCACCTGCTTTTTGAATGGAACAGACCTAAGCTGGGATCACACCAGCTCCTCTAGTGTAGTCCTAGGAAAGGCATAGAACCCCTCTGGGCTTTGGTTTCCTTCTCTATGAAACAGAGATGATAACACCACCTGCCCCCTAGAAGTACTGTGAGGGTTACGTGAGTTCATACGTTCAATGTGCTCAGAAGAGGCCTGCTTCTTAAACATTACCTTGTCATGCACACATGGCCTCTGTGGACTTTTGAGCCCCTTCTCCCTCTCTCGTCTCCCCTTTGCCTCTCTTCTGCACACCCACCCCGGCCGGCACACCCTGTGCTAGGGCTGGAGAGAACGAGACTGAACGAGGCTGCCATCTGTCCACTGCCCCTGAGTGCTGTGTGTTTCACGTGCATTACGCCAGGGAAGCTTCCTCTCCATACTGCGAGGGAGGTCGTGGTAGCTGCATTTTATTTAAAGAGGAGTTCAAGGCGTTGGGAATATGTCATGCTCCCTGTTTGTCCCCAGGTCTAAATGCAGCCCTCAAGTTACTGTGTCTCATCAGAGGACACTGATGCGTTTCCTAGTCAGACAGCTTTGCTGCCTCTGGATGGGCATCTGGCGGGGAGAGGCGACAGGAAGAGGTAAGGGGGAGAGATGGGATTCAGATGCTGCCGAGAGGTCTTCCCACGCCGTGGGGACAGCGGAGCCCAGCCCATTTATTCCCTAGCCCCAGAGCTTCCCAGCCCGGCTGTGCATCAGGATTTCCTGGGCTTCTCCCGAGAATAACTGAAGCTGACAGTTCAGGGAGGCGGCCCTGGAGCGAGTATTCGTACCAACCACAGCTGATGTGGGCGCAGCGAATGAGCCACAGTGGAAAACCAATCCCCCATCACACGCCTTCTCCAATCCCCTCATTCGCCCTCTGCAAGAAGTTACGGACACCCACTGAGTGATGCCCACATAGGCACCCTCAGCCCCATGTCCTGCTCTGCGCTCACACAGTGCCCCTCTCCCACTACCACTCTTGCCCTCTACCCGGGAGGAGCAGAGAACCCTTCTCAGTAGCAGCCAGAGGTGTGTCCCTGGTGCCTGAGGTGTGAGTGAAAATATCTTTATCGGTTTTTTCCATCCAGCCTCATCCAGGCCCGACTGGGCTCTCGTGGCCGCCAGCCACCAGCCACCGTTTCCAGGCTTTGCACACAGTGAGTGCATAGGACCCATTCTTGCTGGATTGAGCTGAATTTCTGCAGGAACATATATATTCTGTCTCCCGAACAGCTGACTTACAAGAGACCTTTGTACTCACTCCACAAGCAATTCAGAGACCACCTGCACTTATTTTATTTAACTGAATCCCTTCCAGCATGCTTTGGGCTATAAGCTCTGATTTTAGCAGTGTTGAGAAGTTCTGAACGCCCTCAGCATTGTTCCCGTATCTACTGATCATTAAAAGCAAATGACAGCACAGTGCGACACTGTGGTTTAGAAGTTTCTTATCCTAGTAGTGACTTGAACTAACATTTAAATTCTCTGAGCCTCGATTTTTACATCTTAGAACATTTTGGACTAGATGATTTCTGAAATATCTTTGGGCTGTGTTACTTTATTACTTACTTTCCTTTATTTTTTTTTTTTAGAGACAGGATCTCACTCTGTCATGCAGGCTGGAGTGCAGTGGTTGCGATCATAGCTCACTGCAGCCTCGAACTCCTGGACTCAAGTGATCCTCTTGCCTCGGCCTCCCAAGTTGCTGGGATTGCAAGCATGAGCCATTGCCCCTGACTGTTGCTTTACTTTAAATATTCATTTATGTTACTAGTCATTTACACCTTAGTATGAATGAAGACTGTACAAAGTGGAATGGGTGGGAGAGAAAATTGGGACTAACAGAAGGATGAAGGGACATAGACAAAGTGGCTAAAGGACACTAAGGAAAAAGTTCAGACAGATTTTCTTAGGGAAGACTTTGCCTGTTCTGGGGAAGACTTTTACGTGTTTGGGGTTAAGTTACTTTATCACTGGACTCCCTCTCTCCCTCATTTACTTAAATCCTCCCTCCCCTTCCCTACGCCAGCACCACCTCAGCTGGCCTAGCTTGACCGTGGTGGTGGCACTGGTGGCTCTGTAGTACAGCCCTGCCTGGAATGTGCAATCTTGCATTATGCCGAGATTGCCGACGGTCAGAGCTAAAAGCATGTCAGGGTTCATGTGGTTCAGGGGCTGGTGATTAGAACTGTGGAGCTGGGCACTGGGGCCTGCGACCTGGACAGCAACCACAGGAAGCCCCTGCAGAGACGGATGTCACGGCAGAGAGGAAGAGACGGGTGGGGTCAGGGTTCTCTAGCTCCGGCTGCTGCATCCTCACCTGGGCCCAGAGACCCCCTTGGAGATGGTTGTAGGATGTAGGAGACTTAGAGCCCTGGCCCAGGGCATCGTGGGACGTCAGCAGCACCGTTCTGGAGGTGGCGGTAGAGGACGAGGAGAGACACACCAAGGCTGTGGGGGATCCACTCACTTCACTCATTTACTCCACATTCACTGAGAATCCTGTATAGTACCAGCCCGATCCCTACGGTTGGTTGGTACTCACGGGGTCATAACTTGACCTCCAGATCACTTTGTACAGCGTCCAAACTGGCATGGAGAACTCAGGCTCTGTTCAGACTGGT
Organism: Indri indri; assembly: GCA_004363605.1. Classification (NCBI taxonomy): domain Eukaryota; kingdom Metazoa; phylum Chordata; class Mammalia; order Primates; family Indriidae; genus Indri; species Indri indri. The sequence goes on from RJWJ010001031.1 coordinate 88,848, forward strand.
AGCAAACCCAGCGGTATCTAATCAAGTGGAAAGGGCCCAGCGCCAACAAGTGTCCGGGTGGCAAGTGGGGCCCAAAGTCAGGAGTGTGGCCCTGCTGTGGTTCTGGATGCAGAGTTCCATTGGAGCAGGGCTGTGACCGTCCTGGTGAGAGAGATGTACCCACAGAGGGAGGAGCGGGAAAGAGCCGGGAACTGGAGATCTGGGCAAAAACCGCCCTACGGATTGCACCAGTACTGCAGAAGAGTAAGAATGATGCTACTTGAGGACACGCAGGTCCCAGGGTCCACAGCAGGCCAGTTGGAGAGGGGGTCTCTGTTGCACTGAGACCAATGCAGCCTGCACCAACGGGTGAGGCTGAGGGTCCTAACAGCTCCCTGCCCTGGCCAGGTTAGCTCAGGGTTAGGAGAAGGAGTTAAGAACAAAAGTGAAGACCCAGTGACCGCAGAGCAGCATCTCCTCCTCACTCTTGCTTTGGCTACCATGGGGTCCCCAGGTGCCTCTTCAGTGGGATCTAACTCTTTCTCGCTGCTTCTAAGCTGATACTGGACAAGGTGGCAGTAACCTCTTATGCGAGCACCTCCCCAGGGTATGAAAAAGAACTCTAAGTGGGTTAAAGGCTTATGGCATAAAACACTACAAGTCTAATAGTGCCATCTGCATAGGGCACCCACCCAGGGTCATGTAGGTGTCATCTAGCTGGCTGATGCGGTAGGCAGAATTCTAAAATGCCCCATCCTAGACACGCTTGAAACTCGGACTTGGCGGGGAGGGGGAAGCCAAGGGCAACATACGTAACCTAAACATCTGTACCCCCATAATATGCTGAAATAAAAAAAATGAAAGAAAGAAAGAAACAAACAAACAAACAAAATAAAATGCCCCATCCTCAAGGTTACACTCCCGACCCCCGGAATCTTTGAATATGGTGAGATATCACATCTGTGAGTATGTTATATTTACGGCAAAAGGGACTTTAAGGTTACTAATCAGGTGACCTTAAAATAGGGAGATTAGCCTGGATTATCTGGGTGGACTTAACGTCATTCCATGTGTCTTTAGAGGCGGAAGGGGAGGACGGAATGGGAAGTCAGAGGTATTTGAAGTGCGAGGACGCAACATGCCACTGCTGGTTTTAAGGACACAGAGGCCATAGGCTAAGGCAAACTCTAGAAGCTGAGAATGAGCCCTGGGGAGCACAGTCTTACAGCAGCATGGAACTGAAATCTGCCAACATCCTGAGGGATCCTGGAGGTGGATTTTCCCCCAAGGCCTCCAGATAAGAGCCCAGGCCATCTGACACCTTGACTTCAGCCATGCGAGACTAAACAAAGAGCTAAGGCCTCTTGGACTTCTGACCTATAGAACTGTGAGCAGATAAATGAGTGTAGTTTTAAGCCACCGAGTTTGAAAACTAATACAGTCTATAAAATAGAAGACTGTCACTTAGGGGTGGGATGTGAATGGCTTGTGAGCACCTGGAACCCCCAAAACCTGATATGTCATAGATGCTCAATAACTATTTATAAGTGAACGAATCAAAGAACACATTTTAAAAGAGTGAGCAAAGGAGCCAGACTCAGTCTATAGATTCGTGACTTTCCAAATAGCTGCAGGTTCCAGGATGTGCTCAACCAAGAGACATGTGAGTGCTTCAGTAAGAGCATGGTGTCTGGAGTCTGAGGTCTAATCTCAGCTTAGTTTGCTAGCTGTGTGACCTTGGGCAAGTTACTCGACCTCTCTGCACCTTGGTTTTCCCCTCTGCAAAATGAGGATTATAATAGTAAGTAGCTCATAGAGTTGTCACAAAGATTAATGAGGGAATACACGTCAAGCTCTTAGCACAGTGGCTCACCCATAGTAAGTATTCGAGATATATTTGCCATTATCTCACAGATCAATCAGAATGCTCTGATTTTAAGCCCTGTTTCTCCAACAAGGCGCTTGCTAGGTCTCCATGCCCCACCCCCTCACATGCACCCCAAACCTTGGTTTCCTCTTCTATAAAATAGAGAGATGAACTTTAAAAACGTTCTCCAATTTTAAAACGTCCATCATGTTAAAAAGCAGTGGGCACTGTTCTTTCAACCTAGGCAAACCCCCGTGGCTCTCAATATGGCTGGCTTTTCAAAGTGGAATTCATCAGCAAAAAACATCACTAACGCTGCAAATGAGAGGGGCTGGACAAGGGGTAGCCGGCCCCCAAGATGGAAAGAGCGTGGGGCACTCGGGACTTGTCTAAGGCAAAGCTTCTTTTCTGATGGCCTCACTGATTAGCAGAGCTGGGGGAGACTAGGCTATTAGTTTTATTGTTGTTGTTGTTTTTCTTTATTGGGCTCTCAGTGCTCTGATGCCATAAACCCATAAACCAGAACTGGATACAATCTATTCTTAATTGCACATGGACAGATGATCTACATTACAAATTGTCCACAGCAAGCCTCGCTCACAAACCATGAATGAGATTGTCGCTTCCCCTACCCAAAGCCCACATTGACATGAATGACCCCATTTCTGACTGTAGACGTAGAAGCTCTTCTATGAGAACCGCTTACGCGTGGACATTTGTCTGCCTGTCTCCCCACCTAGCAGAGAAGTGCATTCAGAGTGGGCACTGTGCTGTCTGTCACAGAGTTTGAATTTGTGCCCCAGCCACAATCAAGAAGGGAGCCGGCTCGTGATAGCTATGTCCATATTCGACTCTAAGTGTCGGGACTCAAACTCCAAGGCAGTGCCTGTCCTGTTTCAGCTGGGGTTTCACGTCAGTGTCTGGGGACAGTCTCCATAGCAGCAAGTACAGAAGGAGAGAGAACTTGCTCAGAGCATGTCAAAGCATGCCCAGGGTGTTTCGAAGCCCAGAGCGTGGAACATACCAATGTTCACGGGTAAGCGCTCAAGCAGCTTGTGAAGCCCCATGTCAACGATGCTTCGCTGACACATCCCAGTCTTATTCAACCACAGCATGGGTAAGTAAGGATAAGTTGCATTTGATTTCTTTGTAGCTGAGAAAGGACATTGTTGCGCCCATTTGCTGGAGCTGAGCATATAGGTCCCAGGCAGGCATGTTCTGGGCCCCTGGAGCAGAGGGTGGATGTGGACAGGCCTCTGCTTGGGTTTAGCCCAGCCGGAGCTACCAGCCCTCTGGACTCTTTTCTTTCCCATGCCCCAGCCCTGAACCCTTGGCAAGGTGCAGGAATCCATTTTCATAAAACCAATTTATTTTTCCATTTGTTTGATTAATTGAAATTGCTAATACTCTGGCCTCCGGGTCATAAATACCAGGTAATAAAACCCCGTTTACATCTGTCTGGTGCTTTAGTGTTCACTAAGCACTTTCACACCCATTATCTGATGTGACCCTCAGAACAGCCCTGAGCAGCAGGCAGGGAAGCGATTACGATCGTTAGTCTATAGAGAGGGAGCCGTGCATTGCCAATGGTCACGGACAGGACAGAGCAGAGCTGGGACCAGAAGCTGCCTCTGTAGTCTAAGTCCAGTTCTCTTGCAAGGTGACCAACCATTCTGGTTTACCCCAAGATCCGGGACTTTTAGTTTTAAAACTGGGAAAGTTCTGGGCAAACTGGGAAGAGTTGGTCACTCTACTTCAGAACTCCAGGCTGTCTCTTGTGACAGAGCCCTGTCACCTCCATCAAATTCAGAGGAGAAAGGAACATGTGACCTGGCACAGGTGAGGCTGATGCTGCACCTGGACCAGCCCAGCCGGCCAGGGCTGCTAGCTGAGAACAGCTGGAGGAAGCCTGTGGTTCATCAGAGACTGACAGGTGATGCGTCTAAGCCAGGGGTGGAGGGTGGGGGAGAGTGGGAGTGTTGGGGGGACAGGAGGGAGCACCCCTCCTGCCTGGGCTACTGGAGAGATGGTCCACGAGAGAAGGATGCTGAGAGCCTAAGAGTGCTGAGCTAGAGGGGACACTAACAGCAACTGCAGGTCAGACAGACCCAAGAGAGAGACACTGATGGCGGAGGGAGGGAAGGGTCAGAGAGGGAGCAGGCGGTTTTAGTTGGAGAAGAATTCTGTGGCTGTCAGCTGCCCTGGACAGTAAGTAGCTCCTTTGTGGCCGGCAGCCTCCCCACTCCAGCCTGGAGGTCCACCCCTTCCTGATAAGCTGGCCAATCGCATTTGGTTGGGGAAGGAGGAGAGAAGTGGTTTGTCCAAAGTGGCCTGAGCTGACCACTGAACTCTCCAGCCGAGGTTAATGGGGATTTAGCCTTGGTCAGAGTAAGAGCCAGGCGGGCCACCACTGGCTGTGGTCACTGAAGTGCCCCCTTATCGGCCTCACCCTGGCCCTGCCCACTCCTAGGACCTCTGGCCCTGGGAACTTAGCTGCCTTCCCCTGTCCCCTGCAGGGTGGAATCTCAGGCTTTCATTCCACTTCCCTTTCTTATTAGCATTTTGACTTTATTAATGTGAAGAAATTCTAATCCGATGGGGAAATCATTGAGCTAAACCAAACCCAGAACAAAGCAATTGAGTAGAAAATTACAAATACCAGCTGCACTTTTCCCCACCCAGAGTGGAGCAAACACTGTTTCTGGCATCGCCACAGGGGCAGGTGGGCAGAGTGGGGCTCTCATCGTGGGCACCTGCATCGGGCATGTGGTTACCATGTGTCTGGCCAGAAAGCCCCGATATAGGTTGGTGTCAATATGGGAAACTGTACCATGCTGGAGGGAATACACATGAGACAGCAGGAGACAGCAAACAGATGGGGTTTCCCATCCTCCACTGCAATGGCGACCAGGTAGGACGTCATAACCTGCATTTGAGTTTTCTCTTTTGCCCCCTGGTCTCGATCTTGTATCTGATTTTATGTTCCTTAGTGTTGATATAGTTCATTTATATCTTTCCATTTTATTATATATATTTCTTGAAAGCTGCCTCAATGCCTCTGTGGAACAAAGTGAGGAATAAATATACAATGTGACCAGCCCCTCCACTAATGTCTTTTTTTGGAGGGTAGTGCTGTAGTGTAAGACGAAGTAACTAGGGAAGTCAGAGGGAGAGTGGTCAGTGCACGCCTCACCTAGCCCTTGCCTTAGCTGGCCTGCAGGTGGGAGCACACAGCTGCCTCTAAATTGTCCTGGCCCTTCCTAGACTCAGAAGCACGTGTGCAAGGCTCCGTATGAGGTGGCAAAGGGTAGAGAGTGTCCACTGCAGCTCTTGGTTCGTGGCACCAGGTAACCCTGCCTCAGGACCTCATTGGATTGTGGCTTCGTGAATACCTTCATAGAGAAGCTGGTCTATCTGGAACCCTTTTCCTGGCACTTCTGGGTTCCTCAGTTTTCTTCCTTCAACCTGTCTCTGCCATCCAGGAGGAACCTATTGTGTAACCAAACTTTGGTGCATTAAACCACCCCTTATAAAATTTTGGGCCATTCCAATAGCTTCCCAGCTATCATCTCTGCTTCTCTCTTGCCTCCCCACAACCCTTGTCACAGCCAGCCTGATAATTTAACAATGTAAATCATCACTACCCCTCTTCCCTCTGTAGAACCCTGCACTGCTCCTGGCATAGAATTCATGTTTCTTCTCAGGCCTTCCAGACTCTGCATCATCTAGACCCACCTACTTCTCTCTCCCTTGTTTGTTCTTCTCCTTTGGCTTCCTGAATATGCAGAAAGCATTCCTGCCCTGAGTCTTTGCATTCCCAGCTCCTGTTGCTTGTTGCAGGACTTTCCTGTTTCTTTATCTAGCAAGTTCCTTCTCATTTTTAAACCTCAAATGTCATCTCAGAGATGCCTTCTCTCACCAACTCACCTGAACTGGCTCCATCCCCATGGCTCTGCTCGACCTCAGAGCTCTCCGTCACATCATTCTGTTTCTATACAGCATTTACCACCATCTGCAATTACCTTCTTCCTTTCTTTATTTGTTCATTACATGCCTCCCTGAGCAGTGTCTAAGCTTCAGAGGACAGAGATCTGATCTGTTTTGACTGTGCTGTACCCCAGCACCCAGAACTGCGGCTGGCGTATAGGAAGTTCTTAATAACTGTTTGTGAGATGAATGTATCCGTGACTTAAACCAAGAATTGCAAGTTATGGCTCACAGACCACCAAACCCAGCCCACTGCCTGTTTGTGTGAGTAGAGTTCTATTGGAACACAGCTTGTTCATTTACATATATTGTCTATGGCTGGGTTTGTGCTACAATGGCAGAGTGGGGTACTTGTAACAAAAATCATATAGTTGCAAAGCTGAAAATATCTACTATCTGATCTTTTAGAGAAAAAGTTTGATGACCCTTGGCTTAAAATATAAAGAAACCTAACAATGGCTTAATCCATATGGGCATTTAGTATTTCACTGTAAAAGAAACCAGAAACAGGAGGTCTCAGGGTCAGTTCAGTGGCTCAGTGATGCATCAAGGACTCACTCCGTGTGCCTGAGATACCTTCCCTCAAGGTCCCCAGATGGCTGCCGCAGCTGTGAGCATGATATCTCTATATAGCAGAATTCCAAGGAAGACAGGGAGTTGGGAACATGAAAACTGGCTTTCTCCTTTTCTGGGGAGAAAATCCTCTCCCCCAGGACATCGGATGGTCTTCTTCTTGTGTTTATTGGCTAGAGCTGACCACATGCTCACTGCCAGGTCGATTATTGGCACAGGGGAAAGGGACTGCCATGACTGGCTCACAGCAGTCTTGATTCATGCCCTGAGGGTGGGCACATCACCTGTATTGAGCAGCGAAGAAGGGGGTTGTCTGCCCACTTGTGTGAACGAAGCACACCCCATTTTTTTCACACTCCGGGTCGCTGTGCTTAAGGACTGAAGTTTGTCCACACTTTCCCCTTGACAGAATTAGAAACAGATGGGCACGTTATTACTCATTTCCCTTGTCTAAGTTTCAGGTGGATCTTCTCTATAATCCTGTATCCTCTCCACCATCTCTTCCCCTAGTCCCCACTCTGGACCACATATAATTTGAGGCAAGCAAGTCTCCACTGACTTTACAACAATCCCACGCGAGTCAAATTTTCCCAAGAGGACAGCTTGATTTCATGGTAAGGATTAGGGACAACAACAGAGGTTGCAAAATGCTCCTGATTCTATTCCTCACCAGCCAAGTCCAATGTTTTAAACCCCACCATTCAAGGGACATTTTGGTTTAATGCCTTATTCTCCAGAATGTCTCTGTTATAATATTGTTATATTATTGTTCTCCAGAATGTCTCTGTTAAAATGGGTGATACTTTCAAAAGCCTATGCAAGATATATGAACTCACATCTTACTCTCAAAAGTATGACGTCACACATCATCTTAGACAGCAGAAACCTTGACCTTGAAAGGAGCAGGGAGCAGTATTACAATGGAAATGGCACAAGACCATGAGCCAGATACCTGGATTCCAGTTCCTGTTTGTCTGTCACTCTGCTATCCACGCTGGCAAAATTCACTTTCTCTTTCTGGACCTCGTCTTCCTCATCTGTTTCACGAAAGGGTTGGGTTCAGTGATCTTGGACAGCTCTTTCCACTGGCGAAGGATTGGCCATGCACTCCGTACGACCTCATGCCCACATCGCTGCCTTCATCCGCTCCTCATTTCTTGAGCCACCCTTCAGTACATATCTATTGAACACCTCCCATGTGCTAGGAATTCTGCTAGGTGCTGGGCATGGAGCAATCCCTGCCCTCACGAAGCTGACCGTGGAGTGGGGAAGACAGAAACAGCACGTGAGTATATATAACACAGAGCGACAGGTGTGAGGGTGCAGGAGATAAGAAGTCATGGCAGTTTAGGGTAAGGAGGGCAGATGTTACCTGGTACAAGGGGTCTAGGGTGACTTCCCAAACATGGTGATGTTGGAACCTGAATGAGGAGTTTGAGTTAACCATGCTTTAAAAAGGGAAAGGGAAAAGAATTTCTCTGGCGGGGGTATGAGCATGTGTTAAGGACTGTTAGTAACCCGAACCTCATTCACTCTGTAGCCAGGGTTCAGTATTTTTCACCCAATCCACTTACTGTGTTGCCCATTCGATAATGATGGGAAGAAGAGTCAGACGAGTTTAAGAAGAAACTGAGTCAAGTTTATCCAACCAACCCCCACTGTGATAGCAGTTAATGTCTGTTTCATTATTTAAATAAATCCATGTGATGCATTTCAAACATACCATCGATATCAGATCCATTAATTTAAAAGAGAATTATCCAATTGTTACCATGTGCTAGGCACTTGGTCAGAGCCAGAGATAGGATGTAGAGGAGGACACAGGCCATCGTCGCCAGGAGCTCCCGGCTCAGTGGGGAGATACTGATAGTCGAGGACAGTGACAGTCAGAGGACAGCGTGCCCCCAGGCACACGGAGGAGAGCATTCCAATCAAGCTAGAGCCAAGAAAGCTTTCAGAAAGCCATAAGCCCTGAACTGAAATGTTTTCTTATTTATTTACTTGATTGTGGTAAAATAAGCATAACAAAGTTTGCCGTTTAAACCATTTTATGTGTGTAACTCAGAGGCATTAAGTGCATACACGATGTTGTGCAACCGTCAGCACTCCCCGTCTCCAGAAACAGTCCACCATCCCTGACAGAAACCCGGCGCCCTTCTGCAATAACTCCCATTCCCCTTCCCCAGCCCCCGGAAACCCGGACTCTGCTTTCTGTCTCTGAATTTGCCTGCTCTAGGAACCTCATATAAGTAAAATCACACAGTGTTTGTCTTTTTGCGTCTGGCTTGTTTCACCCAAAACAATGTCTTCAAAGTTCATCCATGTTCTATGGATCAGTGTTTTCTTTTTTTTTTTTTTAAGGTTGAATAATATCCCATTTTATATATATGTATACAAACACACACACACATACCACATTTTGTTTGGCCATTCGGCTGTTGGTAGACACTTGGTTTGTTTCTGCCCTTTGGCTACTAGGAACATGAGTGTACAAGTGTCTGCTTGAGTCCTTGTTTTCAATTATTTTGGGTGTGCAACCAGGAGTGGAATTGTTGGATCACGTGGTCTTTCTATGTGAACTGAATTTCAGAGGCTAAGAATGACCGAGCAGGAGGAAGCAGACACACTCTGCAGATTAATGCCGAGGTGGGGTACTCTTCCACGGGGTGGCCTTCTCACTCGCCCTGCCCTCAAAGAGCATGCTGCACGTCCCACTGTGATGACAGCCACCGGGCCAACTCCCAGTGTCCCTAGAAGTGTGACTCTGGGTTTCCTCGGGGGAAGAGGCTGGATCAGGTGCCCTGTATGACACGGCTTCCTTTCTCATTTGCTGCCCAGTTCCGCTCTGCCTGGAAGCAGCTGAGTCTTTCCATACCCCTCCTGCCTCTGGAGTCGTTTTGAAGATCAAGACACAGTCTGGATTTGACAGCGCTTTATAACTCGTAAGGCAGTCGTGCAGACATTTGTGGCCATGGCTGTTGTCCTCATTGTTGTCTTTGTTAGGACAATTGTGAGCCTCCCTGGGGCCTCCCCCGGCCTGAGGGAAGCCAAGGGGGAGACACCCTGTCCCCCCGCATAGGCGGTTCCCTGCGGTGAGGAGCAGGCTCCTTCATCCACAGCCAGGGCTGCCGGGCCCATGAAACAAAACCTGAGTATGACACGTTCAGCCACTGCACCGCTGCATGACACCCCAATTTCTCCTGACACCAAAGCCTGTGATGGTACAGAAGCAGAAATTTGCTGTCCACATCCTGAGAGATGCAAAGGAAACCGGGCTGTCTTTTCCACTGAGAGGCTGCCAGATCTGCCTGGGAGAATATGTCTAGAAGTTCCAGAGCAGTAGCCTCCTACCACAAAGAGTTAATCTCCAAGGCTTGGTTTATTTTATTTCAAACATCGAAACCATGGTGACTGAGGGACAACTGTGTACCTGGCACATTGCTAGGCACCTGTGGGAGTGCAGAAGCCCAAGACATGGGTTCTTAGCCTTCGGTCTGGTCCTTGCCTTTGGGCTGAGATCTCAGATTCTGGGCGTCTATTCCTAACGCCTCTGTTTCAGTTAAATGCCGCTGGTCTCAGCTCGGAGCGCGGCTGCCTCCCCTGCTAACAGGCTGCCCACTTATAAGCAATTCCTTCGCTTTAGCTGGGGAGAGCTGTCTTTTAGTTACAGCTGCCTGTCTGGTTTCTACCCATAGTCAATGACAACACAGGAAACTATCTGACACAGTATGCGACACACACAACTGCCCCAGAGTCCCTGGACCACGCGAGCCTCTGGTAATAAGCAGGGCTCTGGCGTCCCCTTAGGCACAGAATGTAACAGGTACCCCCTGGGCTGCGCTCCTCCACCCCAGCGGGCATGGCTAATCCATCTCGGTGCATTGCAGCCTAGCCAGGGCTTGGCCTCTGACCTTTTTCGGTGCAGTGCTGCAGGCGGCCACCATCGATCGATCTGATCTCCTTCCTGGGCCGTGCACTCAGCCGCCTGTGGCTGGGAGGAGTGGCTCTGACAGCCCACGGCTGCACCTGCCTCCTGAGAATCCTTCTCTGCCGGCCCCCCCACCGACGGGAGCCGCCTCACCAGGAAATGCCTCAGATGTTATGATTTGACTGAGCTTCACCCCTTGCACCCCTAGAGGGTGTGTCTGAGCACACACTTCCAACAAGCCACTCACACAGGACGCCCCATCTCTGGGTCTGTTCCTACAGAACCTGACCTAACCCCGATCCTCTGTCACACCTGCCTCTGACCCTGTGCCCAGGAAGGACAGATCAAGGACAAAGACAACTCAAGCCAACGTGCAAAGCTCCCCATTCCCTCACTGCAGCACAGCGAGCAGACGCTCCTCCCACAGCTGCCACTGGGCCCTGCGCCCGTGTCGGGTGCTGTGCTGTGCACTGAGGATACGCCGGCACACGAGGCCAAGGTGGGCCCCATCCCCCACCCTGGTGGGATGGCTGTAGACACGACGGCGCTGCGAGTGGAGAGTCTACCTCAGACCAAAGGGAAGGAGAGGGAGGGTGGAGAGAGCAGGATGGCTTCTGAAGAACTTCTCAGGAGACAGAAGGTCGAGGAACAGAATCAAAGACCTTCCGCCACCTTCTCTGTCTGCTCTTCAGCTCAGCAGCAGCAGGTCTCTGACCCGTTTCCTGCGCCTTCTGCCCGCCAAGACATTCTGCAGAAGCTGCTCTGTTCTTTCCATTCGCTCTGCTCTGCTTTTCCCGTTATCGACAGCAGTTTTCTAATTTGGGGCTCATAGACCCCCAGAGATTCACAGAAGAGCTCCAGGGGGTTCAAAATCTCCTTCCCTCCAAACGGAAGTGCACATCTATTTTCACCTGCAAAATGATCCATACCTTTCACAAGATTCCCGAAGTCATCTGTAAACCACGAAAGTCAAGAATCACTGGCTGGGTGCGGTGGCTCACGCCTATAATCTCAGCACTCTGGGAGGCCGAGGCGGGAGGATCACTTGAGGTCAGGAGTTTGAGACCAGCCTGAGCAAGAATGAGACCTCATCTCTACTAAAAATGGAAAAAGTAGCTGGGCGTGGTGGTGCACATCTGTAGTCCCAGCTACTTGGGAGGCTGAGGCAGGAGGATCACCTGAGCCCAGGAGTTTGAGGTTGCTGTGAGCTATGATGATGCCACTGCACTCTATGCAGGGTGGCAGAGTGAGACTTTCTCTCTCTCTCAAAAACAAAAAGAATTACTGCTTAGATTTTGTGGCTGGTATATACAAAGGTCTTGAGATGCGGACACAGAGAGATTTTTGATAATATCAAAACATCCCCTACAGATGCAGCGATTGTGCGTGCAGCCACAGCTGCGATATCAGCAGAACATCTGGCTGATAAATGAACTTTCCTCTTTCCGATGATTTTGAATTACACAGTGACTGCATTTCAGAGCAGGATGCCTGCTCACTGCTGGGCACTTGATTGTCTCTCTGGGTCTCCTCATCGGTAAAAGGAACACAAGTTGCCAGGTTACCTTCAGGGTTCAGCCCGTCGCTTCTTTTCTGTGATTTTGTGAAGAACCTCAGACACCGTCTATTTCAGAATCTATTGATGGGCTACAGCGTGCTGTGGCTAAGAGTGGGGTTCCCGAGGTAGGAGGCCCAGGTTTCCATCTCAGCTTTGCCACATGGACAGGTTTTCTCTCTGGGCCTTCAAGAAATAGGGTTAATAATGGCATCTCCCCACTGGGTCCCTTTGAGGAGCAAAAGGGTCAGGCATGTGAAGTGTGTAGACCAGAGCCGGGCACATAGTAGGCACTCAGGAAGTGTTGTGTGATTTGTGTAAAGAAGAGGGAATTGAAGGGCAAGGAGTAATTTTGAAAAGGTCGATGCAGGGAGGCGGAACGAGCCTGGGATTCTCGACTCCTGGTCTGTGCGCCTCCCTGGCTGCTGACCCTGCCGCCGTCTTCGTTTCCCTGAAGATCGTGTGGGTTCTCAGTATCTGCACGGCTCAAACCACCCCGGCCTCATAAGAGCCCATCTCCTGGGCCTGCCGGTGACCCAACAACATTCAGGGAGCTTTGAAGGTGCTGTAAGTGCCAGTAGGCACCTGGTCCTGTTTGTCATTTTGTACTCAAATGTGCACCCACGACCCCAGCCAAGTCCCAATGCCCCAGCTGTGGACTCTGTCCCATCGGGAAAATCCTGCTTTGCCTTGGATGCAAGACGCCTTGCTGGCTCTTAGGTCACTTTTCCTTTGGGGTTTGCATTATCTCTTCCATGAGTCTCTGGATCCCAGGCTGCCACTGGCCCCGTGCTGGGTGTCCCAGCGCTCGCATTCTGCCCTGCTCTGATGTAGGTCATCTGTGTATGCTCCCAGATGGTTGAGTCAGACTTAACCTTAACTGTCCACTTCCAGAGCCTTCTCTGGTTTGCTCTAAGTTCAGGCCAGCATCCATCTCACCCAGGGTCATGCGTGGATTTGGGAATGGCCAGGTCAGGTGCAAGCATGAAGTGTGAGAAACCCAGAGGTGACCAGCGTTGGCCACGGTGAGTTAGAGTGCAATTCACAACACTATCACTAAGAACACCCTGTTGCATTCAGCACTGTATGATTTGCAGAGCACATTTATGCTCACGACCCCATTTGTTCCTCCGACAACCTTGCAAGATAGACTTAATTATCTCTGTTTAATCGGTTAGTACATTCAGGCCCAGAGAAATTGAGTAACTTGCCCAAGGCCACACAATTTTTTCAAAAAGAAACAGAATTGAAAACCAGGTCTGTCTGGCCTGGAGTTCATTTTCTTCCAGCTACACCGCAGCTAGGACGTCAAAGGGTGATGGGGTCTGGAGTGAGTGGTAAGAGCTCAGACAGATCGAGATGAGGAGCAAGGTCTCGGGAGACAAGAGGGCTGAGGCTGGGAGCCCAGGTTGTCCCAGGCCCAGTGCAGCCAGAGAGCACCCCTGAAAGCGCTGGATTTCTTTTTCCCTCCCACATAGGTAACTTTTCCCTGCGTGCAGAGCCCAGGGAGCTTCAGCCAGAGGTGCTCCTGTCTCTGTCTCTTCCTTTCTTGTCACAATGCCCAGGGGGTGGTATTGTGTTCTAGAGATGAGCCAGAGCCTTAAAACTCATCAGATCTGAGTTTAAATCTTTGTTTTACTACCAAGAGATAATGGGCAAGTCACTCAGCATCCCTGAACTTCTGTTTCTTCATCTGCAAAAATGGAATAAACACATCTGCCTTGCAGGGTGGTTGTGAAGATTAAATTAAATAACGAATGCATTGTTATCAGTCATACTTGGGGAGTAATGGCCCATGAAGACGATTAGCTTCCTGGCCAGAGAAACACAATGGGCCTCCCTATGGGGGCCAGGCCCTGGCCTGAGCTGTGTCTAGGCTTCTCCCGGCTCCATTTATTTTCTGGAGTCCCTTTCTGTTGCAAGCTAAACAGTTCCTCCCCCTCGCTGGTGTTGATGCCGTTTCCTCTGGCTACAGACTCTGTAATGCTCCCTGCTTAGCAGTTGCCTAGCCAAGCTGGGCCAATTAAGCTGCATTCCTCTAATTGTTTTGGTGGCTTTTCTCTGAACTCCCTCCAACTTGTCTACAAATCAGTTCTAAATTTAGACCCACTGCCAAATCTTGGAGCTCTGAGCTTCCCCCTGCTCTAGCCAACCGTGAGGCTCTCCTGCCTTCAGCGGTTGGGTCTGGGGGAGTTTCTCCTGCTCTCTCTCTCTCTTCTCTTCTTTCCCTAATCAACACAGAGGCATGAAATAACTTCGTGATATGATTTGTTTTGTTGGCAGAGAGCAGGTCCGGATTCACTTAAGAAAACAGTTTTTCTTATTTAAACTTCCAGACAAGTCATGGTGGAGCATTAAAGGCAGGATTAATTTAAATGCACAAATTCTTTTCAGGTTCTAGAAGCTGCACAGTGTTTGAAATAGCAGGGGAGGAGAGATAAGGGGCTCCGGGCGTGAGTAGAGTGATTTGTTGTCTGTATTTTTTATACCCTACCTCCCCGCTCTGTTTCCACCTTCCTAGTTTGCAGTCACTAAGGCATCGATCAGCCCCCAGCACTGCTGTGTCTAACACAAAGGCCCTCACTGTCTTCATGAGGCAATTAGAACCCGCCCAAAAGCCCTCCTCTCCCTCCTGTTTCCCCTTCCTTTCTGTTTTCTCCCTACCCTTCCCTCCTCCCTCCTTCTCCCTGATATGGATATCACATCGATATCAAATCCATGCACCAGCCATCTTTTATGCCAATAGAGTGGCTTATGCCATAGTCTCATTTGAGTTGTACAACAGTCCTGTGCAGGGCTGGAGCAGGTGCCCATGAATCCATTTAATAGATGAGGAAAGAAAGCTCCAGAGAGGTTCGGCAACTTGCACAAAGTCAAACAGCTCATGGACAAGCTCTTGAAAAGACCCAGGACTTCTGGCCTCAGTCTCGATCACAGTTGGTGCTCTACAAACATTTGTCAGGTGAGAGGATTCTGAGCTCACTGCTGGCTACAGGACGAGAGCGACGCAGCCAAAGGCTTCATGACAAGGCTGGTGGAGAAGCCAGACTTTTCTGTGGTCCCCGAGCTTCATTCCCATCAACCCAAAGGACACCTGTTGACCATCCCCAGGAAACCACTGCAGACATGTCTCTTTGCTGTCAGCGAAGGCCCCAAGGACATCTCACAAGTCTTTGAGGATGCCCACAGGGTCCTGCAGGGAAGGAGACATAATGCCTGGCAGGAGGAAATGCAGGTGGCCTAGAGTTTTTTTCACCTACTGTAAACTCCAAGACTCCTTCCCCCAGGGCCCCAAAGGCATGTTAGCTCACAAATTGCAATCCGACAGCCAGTGTTTAAATCTCACCGTATTCTGAGCATACACAGAGATGACAACCCTGCTCCCGTGTGTGGATGACGTGCTCTGCAAAATGTGCCTCTCGCATCCACATACATGACTTAACTTTTTCTCTGTAAGAATCACATGAGATAATGAGTGTACACAAGTTTTACAAAATAGGAAGCTCTGTATAAACACAAATAATTCTCTCGTTACTGTGATTACGATAACCATGGGGGCAAAGTTGGTCCTAATACTGGAAGGAATCAGAGTTGGAAGAGGCTTCAGCGTCCCGTTGCCCAATCTCTCGGTTTGCGGGTGAGATCCAGACACAATAGTCCCACGGGGCCACACAGCAGGTGTCCTTGGTCTCCTGGCTCATCCTCTTCTATTCTGTCCTCTTGCTCTGGAGGCTGTTCATAATCTCCGTCTTCCTTTCTTTGATTTCTCCCTCTTTCCTTTTCTTTCTCAAAATCCATTATGTACAAAATGCCTTCAAAATACTCCTTACCGACAGCCTTGTCTTTATCCAAATATATCTATTCTATGTCCCATTACCTCAACATCCTGTGATGTTGCTGTAAAAAAAATGACTAATGAGTCCATGCTGAGGGGTTCAAGAAGGAGAAACCATGGTGACCAACTGCGCCACTCCGCCTGGGCACCACTTTCATTTCAATAGACGCCTTCGCATACCCCGAAGACAGATAAATGATTAACAGGGCAAATTCTGTGGCAGGCCATTTGCAATTGTACCCAGATAGCATGTGGATCGGACTTGTTCTTGAGGTGGTAGGCACGTATCTCATCGAGTTGTCCTCACGCTCTTACCTCATGACTGAACGCAAACCCCCTTGCCCCGGTTGGGACATCGTTGTAACCTTCTGGGCTTTGTGAGCCTGACGGATAGTCCTGACCGTTTCCACTGGCTTGTCCAAGGACACTGCCCTCAGGAGGGCTGGTTTCTGACACAGCGTGTTTGCAAGTCATTCCCTGTCCTTTGGGTCTTCCTTCTGTCTATTCAGGAGTTACACTGAGTGGGGGTCTAACCTGACATAGGTCCCCTAATGAGCGTGCACGCAATGGAAGGGCAGCATTTCCTTAGGTGTGTTTCCGGGGCACACACAGTACATGGAGATGTGAGGGCCGGTATCAAAAGGGGATTTAAAAGAAAACTCCTTGAGGAGAAGCAGCAGATGGACAGACAATTTCTCACTTGGTATCAGTCATCTGTTGCCTTTTTTCCTTCCCAACTGACTCGTGGACTTTGCATCTCTTATTTCTCCTTGCATGCTTGGAGCCTATATTACAGATCCTGAAATTTCAGCATTCGATGAACACCAGCATTGGCTGTGAAAGACCCTGGGGCCTTCCAGACAAGGAAAATGGAATGTCAGAATTTGGAGAACTTACTGACAGCAATTTGGGAAATTATCTAGTTCAACCTCCCTCAAGTGCTTTGTCAGGACGGCTAAGACTGTCTATGGGGTATGCAAGGATGTGTTTTGCTGGAAAGACACCGTCCCATTTGGACTGTGTGAGTGTGCATGTGTATCACACAATCAACAAGGCCGTGCCCTTGTGCACACGTGTGCCCATCTGCTCCACTCTGTGTGTGTGTGTGTGTGTGTGTGTGTAGGAGGGTCTCTGTTGTACATGTGTGTACCTTAGAGTCGTAGAAAGTCAGAGCTTGAGGGACAACAGTGATCATCTAGGCTAACCCTGTTGTTTTATAGAGGAAGAGAGTGGAGCCTGGGACAGCATCCTTATCTGTAATGGGAGCCCAGATATCTGCCCTGCTTGCCTCGCAGGGCCAGGGAGAGGCTCTATTGAGAGCCTCATGCCTTGAGACACATTTAAAAAAATGGAAAATGCGAGTGAACCCCCAGTGTGCGTGGGAATCAGGTCCAGAACTGGAGGCAGCTGTGTTTGCAAGGGACAGGTCTGCTTTGGGGGCCAGGAACAAAAGGGGACAAGGGGTGGAGGGACTTCCCTGGGCCCTTCCCCAACACACCCCCCTGAAGGCTGGGCAGTCCACAGCCAGCTGGGGAGGGAAGAAAAGGAGCCTGGTGAGGCAGTGGCTAGGGTGGACAGAGAGGGGTGGCCCTGTCTCAGGGCACGTGTGAGGCTGCCTTAAGCCGAAAGTTCCCCAGAATAACAGGAGGTCATTTGGGGTGCCGAAGTGCTGCAGGTCACCAGGCCTGGGGCTCAGAGCTGCCCAGGCTGAATGTCCCTGTCTCTGGACAACAGCCGGCAGGTGCAGAGTAGCGCGTGGGTGAGGAGACAGGCTGGGAGAGCGAAAGGCCTTTGGCCGAGGCTGCGTGGCGGGCCGTGTGGGATGAGGGCTTGAACACAGGCCGGCGTGGCGCCACACCCAGGACCGCCTCTGGCCCGCATCACAAGCAGGGGTGGTGAAGGGAGGAAGGATGTTCTACGCCAAGGAGGCTCGGAGCCCAGGGAACGGGCCCCGCCTGCGCTCTGTGTGGAGAAGGTCCTGTCCCCTCACGGCACCCTGCCTCCTCCGGGGTTGGCGAGCTCTGCCGCACTTCCAGAAAGGACAGCTCAGACACCCCACTCCTCTCCTTTTCTACTCCTTTCTCCAGCTGCTCAAACCGAAAACCTTCCTGCAACCCTTGTCTCTTCTCTTTTCCTCCCGGTGAGCTTCCCCTTTGAAATATTTCCAGAACCTTAGCAACTCTCATCACCTTCGGTGCTGCGTGTCACCCCTCCTGTGGCCTTCTGCGCCTCTCTGCTCCCACCCTGCTGCCCGGCCGCCTCTGCCTGCACAGCGGCCAGACGGGTCCCTTCCGTGGATAAGTCAGACCAGGTCTCCCTTCTCGAGGAGACCCCCAAAGGCCCTGCTGTGGTTTGAATGTGTCCCCCACGGTTCATGCACTGGGAACTTAATCCCCAATGCAACAGTGTTGAGAGATGGGACCTTTTAAGAGGAGATTAGGTCATAAGGGCTGCGCCCCCGTGAATGAATTAATACTGTTATCGCAGGGGAGGTTCCTGATAAAAGGATGAGTTCAGCCCTCCTGCCTCTCTCTCTCTCTCTCTCCATGTGATGCTTTCCTCCATGTTATGACAGAGCAAAAAGGCCCTAACCAGGTGCAGCCCCTTGATCTTAAACTTCATAGCCTCCAGAACTGTGAGCAAAATAACTTTCTGTTTAGTATAAATTACCTAGTCTGTGGCATTCTGTTATAGCATCACAACATGGACTAAGACAGGGACCTACCCCCTCAGAGGACAAGGCCCTCCATGAGATGCGTCACCCACCAAAAGACCTCTCTGATCTCACCTCTCCCCCTCCCCACCCTGCCCTTGCTCACTGGCACCAGCCACATGGGCCTCTCCTGCCTCAGGGCCTTTGCACAGGCTGGTCCCCTTGCCTGGGTACAGGGTCCATTTAACTCACTGCTATAGTCCTAGCAATAAGGCTACAACAGGGTTCAGGAAATACTTGTTGAAGGAAGCACACCTCTTTTTCACATTGTACCTTCTACACTACACCTTCCTCTTCAGTGTTTTCTCCATCAGAGCCCACCCTGGAATCCCACAGGGGCTCTGGGGGAAGGCCCGAGTCCTTTCCCAGTATCTCTTAGTTTTGCAGAGAGGGAGCTGAGGGGCACAGTGTGTGAACACCATCTTCAAAATCCCGCTCCCGTCCTCCTGGCTCCGCGTTTTCCAACCACCTCCAGAAGCCCCATTTTCTTCTATGTGCCATGCTTTTCTTGACCCTCCCAGCAGGAATAAAGTCACTGCCATTGCTGTCATCGGTCCCTGTGACTGGTTGTCATGGCAACAGGGACACCAGGCATCCACAGAGTCTCCGGTCAGTGTGCACCTGGAGTTTAGCAAGGTGGCAGCGGCGGCAGTGGGAGTGGTGGGGGTGGGTGGCATCGGGCTGCTTGTATGGGTCTTCCTATGCGGGAGCCATCTGAGAAGGGGAGAGCCTGACTGGGGCTCCAGGACAGTGGCACGTGCTTACACAGCGTTTGGAAGGAGCATGATCCCAACACAAAGGCACCATTAAGGAGCTCTCTGGAGCATGGCCAGGCAGGCTTCCTTCCTCTGCATGGGATTGCCCAATCTGTCCCAACGCTCAGAAAGAGTCATCCAGCAGACAGAGGGAGAAATGGACAAGAGAGAAATGCGTAGAAAGTGAGGAGACGTCTAATCCCAGATGTGAGTCCTGCTTAACTGCTGGGATTGAGTCCAATAAGGAGAAACCAGAACTGGATTCTAGACCCTTCCCCTGGGATAAAGGACTGACCTGTCTATATGGGCTGTACCTTAGTGAAAGCAGTTTTATAAAAGATGAACTCCTACATTTCAGTGATGGAACCCAACAGAAGTTTGTTCCCCCTGTACAGAAAGTCCAGTCGACATACTGAAGGCAGAAGGAACAGAGACAGCTCGGGGACCCAGGCCGATGCAGAGTCTGCCAAAATCAGTGGCTCCCGGGCTTGTCCTGGACCTTGACACCCAGCAGACAGACCGTGAGGAAGAGTAGAGAGTCACGTGGCAGGTTTTTCTGGACAGATCTGGAAGTGGGCTACATCACTCTGCCCATGTCCCATTGGCCAGAACTGTCACATGGCCCTGCCTAATTGCAAAGGGGCCTGGAAAATGTCGTCTACCTGTGTGGCCGGGAAGGGAGGGGAGCCACTTTGATGAAGGGTCTCTGCTACAGGCTGGAAAGGAGCCAGGCCCTGCAGGCAGCAGGCAGTGTCTGAAGGAGGGGGCTGGAGGTAGACAGTGCCCACGGCCAGACAGGAAGGGGTCCCCATGGGTGTGGACAGCACCCCGTGATAAAACCAGTCAGGATTAGAATCCAGATTGCTCTGACCCCAAAACCTTTGGTCATTTGTATCATGAAGCTTCCCCGAGAGGAGAAAGCAGAGAAGGCAGGAAGAGGTGCAGCGGATCTAGAGAGCAGGGAATGACCAGTGTGTTTCAGCCTAGATCATGGGCCCCTCGTCTAGCTCCTTGGTGCCCTGCCGGCTTTGCCCCGTATTTGGTGCTCAAGAGGTTCTCCGCTGGAGACTACCTTCCCGTTCGTTCTCTTTGAACCAAGAAGAGAACTCAGATTAACGAGCAAGACAGTGATATGATGAACAGGTGGCAAGCACAGGAATGGAACACAAATGGCATCACAACAGAATCCAGGAACAGGCAGGCCAGACACACAGGCACCCTACCTGAGAAGTGGAGCAAATTGGGGTGCTCAGAGAAATAGGCGAGAGGGCACATTTCCAGCCCTGGAGTGGCTGGGGGCGGAGCAGGCTGGGCGAGCCGGGAGGGCGTGCACAGGGCAGGCTGCTGAGGGAGAGGCTGGAGGGGCCTGAGGGCGGGAGGGAGGCGCACAGCGAACACCTGGGACCTTTACCAAAAGACCAGGCACCACCCAGGCCTTCGGAGTAAGGCTTGTCAGAGCTGGGGCTCCAGTGTAAAGAAGCTCCCCACAAAATCCTGTTCATTCCATGGATGGGATGATAAGGCTTGGGAGTGAGGGGTGGGAATAATTTTTCCAAAGCCACGAAATGAGCTGGAAGCAGAGTCTGGCCTAGAACCTTCATCTCATATCTTCCTCGGTCAGTGGCTGGCTGTTCAACTCCTATAATTGCCCTACACGCACACACACACACACACACGCACACACACACACACGCACACACAGTCTCTCTCTCTCTCTGTCTCTTTCCCTCTCTCTCTCCTACATCCTGAGAAACCCAGGTGGACTCAGCATCTCCAGCAGAAACCCTGACACTGGGACAGTTGGAGGCTGATTTAGCAGCATGCTCTCATAATTGATCCTGCAGCTTGCACAGATCTAATCCATATTTATCATTTCATATTGAGCAACCGGTACTTTCTGTGTCTGCTGGCGCAGTGAGAGCCCTGGCTGCAGATTGTACATGTAGTGGGTCTCTGCAGCAGGGGGTGCCCAGGAGAGAAGCCCCGTCCCATCTCTGAGAATGGTAGCATTCTTCTTGAGTAGCTCCTGTGCAGGGTCCATTTAGAAACTCTTAGTAATATGCAAAAAGAGGGTAGGGGAGAGGGTCCCTGGCGTGAATTACATAAAGTCTGAATTGTAGAGAACTTTTAAAGCAGCAGTTTTTATTGTTTTCAAGGCGTTCAGGCACCAAATGGACAGATAAGCAGCAAAACATCCTCGATTAGAGGCACTTTGGGGACCACTTTAATGAATAGAAAAGAAAGTCTTGTGTAATTAACATGTGCTGCTAAGCTGGTATTCCATGTTTTGGAAACCAACTTTTTTTTTGTAACTAAGTATAATAACTCAGGGGTGGGTAACAATGTATACTATTGCTCTGCAGGGAGAACTCTCGATTTACATACAATAATAAAGCAGTGACACAGACTAGACCACCCATAACATGACCACGGAGATCCTAGACCCCCTGTTTACCTAAGAGGCAGCATTCCCTGCCTCAGGCGCCCCTATGCTGGCCCAGACTGCTTCCCTGACAGCCTTGAGATAAATTCACGTCACCCCTGCGCCCCTCCATCTTAGGCACAATGCCTTTTCCCAGAGATGCCTGTCCTGTCCCCCCGTCATCTCTGCAGGCCCCCAAATGCACCAGCCTGGCTGTCCACCTCCCCAGGGGTGAGCAGCAGCAGTACAGAACAGAAGGGATGACAGTAACGCAGCCACGAGGCCGCGTTGATTTCCCACTCCCAGTCTCGGCTTTAATCCATATTTTTATTAAACTTTTTGTGCAGGAAGGAACATTTAGGGAAAACCGTGAAGGGCTGTCAGGCGCTGTTATTAGTCTTCTCAGCTCCCACCAATGAGCTGATCCAGGGCAGAAATATCTGCCAGCCGGCGGCGGACCCAGGGGCCAGATTGGAAGCAGGAGCTGATTTGGCTGGCAGAAAGGAGAATAAAAGACGGTTCTCGAGACGCCAGGAGGACAATGGCAGAAGCAGGTTCCAATTTATTTTACTTCTATTGAACACTTTTTAGGACCCAACTCTCACATCTGGCACATCGGAGCCATCCTTCTTTTAGAATTATGGAAGCTTGGAGCCCGGGGTTCAGAGAGCATCTGAATTGCTCCACCCGGCTTTATCGGGATCCTGCAGGCGTCAGCTCAGGGCTGGGTGCTGTGATACGGAGACAAACGGGCCCCACAGCAGACCACGCAAAGCCCCACTCTGTCACTGGAGTTCAAGGCTAAGTCCCTAAAGATGGCCCCCACCCACCTCCGGAACTGCTTCTCTTTTTGTGCTCATTACAGTAAGAACCTGGTCTGCAGCTGACTCTCCAACTAGGCTGTGAAGCCCTTGAGGTCAGGGCAGGGTCTTAGCCCCCCAGCTGGACCCAGTATGGAGCACGGTGCCTGGCACATACTGGACCCTCAGAACATATTCACTGATTCAAGAATGAATGAATGAATGAATGAGCAAATGGCTGAGTTCACCACACTGAAACTGACAGACCCTGGAGCACATGTTGAGAGAGAGGAGGACGTATACCCAGGAGGGGAAGGATGCCACTAAAGGCGGCCAAGCACTCCGACACAGGGGCTGGGGTTCTGAGGACCCCTGTGCCTACTTCACACTTGCATCCAATTCCACCCTGTGGTCATGGTGCCCCCTGGGCTCCTCCCGAGTGTCTGTGCCCTGTTCCCTCCACACCCACGTGGATGGCGCAGTGCAGTACAGGTGTGCAGTGTGAGAACAGCAGGGCTCTTCCGTGGGGGAGAGGTTCTGGGATAGTCCCCAGCACCAGTTGGCCCAGTAGCTAAGCATCTTGCAGAAGAAGCTTCTGACCAGGAAGAGCATTAATTAGGACCACAGAAGCCAGGGCACGGAACGGCCTGAGAATGTTCTAGCAGCAGACCGATAAGGGCCAAGTAACAAAGTGGGAACCGAGACTCAGGGCACACTGGAGAGTTTGTAATGCTCTCTCGTTCTCCCTGCTCAGGCACACTCTCCTGGGGGGATGTGTGGGGTGAATAAGTCAGGAAGAAACATCAACCCTGAGGGTGCAGGGCAGGGAGGAAACTCACATTAGGAACCCACTGGGCCAGGATCTGGGCCCACTCCTCTAAACCCCCTTCCCCTGCAGTCGCCCCCTCCACATCCCCTGCGCTGACTTCAAGGCCAGGGTCTCTTCTCTTTACACCCTCTGCAACTGGATCCAGAGCTCCCTGGAGGACTCAGAGACAGCCTTAGAAAAGCTGCTTACTCTTTCCCTTGGGAAATGGGCCATGGTTATATTTTTCTTTCTCATTTTCTGTCTGGGGATGACAACACTGAGAATGATGCCTACCTCTCGCAGATGGGGGAAATAATGGAGACGTCTATCTGTCATTGGTCCCTGCCTTGTGACTCTCATGGGTGGCTCATTCATAGCGAGAGTGGTCCTGGCCCCAGCAGAAGGGCTTTTGACCACTCTCTACAGAGACCTGAGCACAACTGTGGCTGAGAATAAGCAGGCCTGTGACCCCCCTGGGCAGCACATTCTCAGGACATCTGCAAGCAGGAGTGTCCCCAGGGGTGGGTGGGTGGAGAGCAAGGGGACAGGGGAGTGCCAAGGCAGATTCAAGTTTGCTCAGTGTGTCCTTGTTCCGGAGCCCAGTCTGCTGGGGCAGCGGCCATCTGTAGCACGATCTCCTCATGGCGATCACAGGTGCACAAGGCGTCAAGCTAAATTATGCAAGCACATGCAGAAGCTCTGCTCCTGTTGTGTCCACTAACACTCCATTGCCCTAAGAAAGTCACATGACCAAGGCCAACTCAGTGGGGTGGAGACTTATTCTCTGTCTGCTCCAGTGGGTAGCAGTGTAGTCGCAAAGTGTGCGTTAGTCTGGGTTCTCCAGGCAAACAGAACCGACACACACACACACACACACACACACAGACACACACACACACACACACACAGACACACACACACACACATTTACCATAAGGAGTAAGCTTATGCAATGATGCAGGCTAGGAAGTCTAAGATGTGCAGTCAGGAAGCTGAAGACCCAGGAGAGCCAAAGTCCAAGTGCAAAGGCCTGAGGACCAGGAGAGCTGATGGTGTGAGTTCCAGTCCCAGCCCAAGTCTGAAGGCAGGAGACTGGTATCCCGGCTTGAAGACAGGCTGAGATAAAGAATTCTTTCTTTCTCAGTTTTTATTCTATTCAGGCCTTAGCAGATTGATTGAGACCCACCCACAGTAGGGAGGGAATCTGCTCTACTCAGTCTGCTGATTCATCTCATCCAGACACACCCTCCCATACACACTCAGAGGAATGTTTGGCCAATAATGTTTGACCGAGTCACTCCATGGACCAGTCGAGTTGACACATAAACTTGATCATCACAAAGGACTTGTATGGGTAGTTCCATTATAGGAAGGGAGGGAAGAACTCAGAACAATGAATCGATGTTCTGCAAGGCCTTGGAGAGATGGAGGAATGGGGAGAGGACATTTTGGGGATGCTGGCTGGGAACTGAGGAAGATAGCTGGGAGCAAGCCTTCCTTTCCTGCCCCATACATCTCACTGCACAGAGGGCTGCCTGCTCTGGGTTTCCCGATTGGAGCAGAGAGTATCCCTGGTCAGTGGTCACCAATATCCCTGTGCTGCTCTGCACTTCCAAGCCTCCCTTGCAGTTAGGTTGGTTACCCACGGGTGTTAGAATGTGCACGGAGGTGACGTGTGTCATTTCCAGGCTGAGGTGGGTAAGTATTCATCATGCCTACCCCTCTTCCCCCTTAGATAATGCCAGGACAACCTTGAAAAGCCACAAGAGGGCAGACCCACAGCTGGAGCAGCCTCAATCGCTGAGTCACCGTACGGAGGAGAGGAGCAGAACCGCATCAGACTGTGTCATGAGCGAGAAATAAACTTCTGTATTGTCAAGTTCCTGAGATTTGGGATCTGTCTGCAATTACAGCATGATCCAGCATGTCCTGGTGGATACACTGCTGTCGTCCTGGCTTCCTGGGTAAGTCCCTCATCCATTCTGTTCCTGATATGGGCTTATTCATTGACTCACAGGCCAAGAGAGTTAAGGGGACCAACTGGGCAGCCAGCACAGGCAGGACCCAGGAGGAGCCAGTGCAGACACACCCTGTGCCTGGCTCTGTGGAGGGAGACAGGTCACCAGAGAGCCTTGGGGGAGCAGTCTCTGTTATGTTTAAAGAATAAAACAACAATTACTAAGGGTGCGTGTGTGTTGTTTTAGCATAGAGAGGTAGAAAACTAACAAAAAAGATTGACTGCAATTTACTGTATAGCCTCTGCTTTTATTTTTAAAATAACAGTAATATCTAGTAGAGCATTCAAACAAAATAGATACAAAATGAAAATGAGATTGTCTCTCTTCACTATTCAGTCCCTCTGCACAGGTGGCTACTTTAAACAGCATGTGAACAGTTCCTTGTATTTTCTTTTGGGAACTACATGTGTATACTCATATCCATAGCTACATGGATAGTCTTCTGTATTTAACATTCTGTTCTGTAGTTTGCTTTTCATCACTTACTACTCCAGCATCAAGATCTTCCCACATCAGTACTGGCAGGTCTCTGTCATACCACTTAATGTCTCCCAAGTATTCCACCGTATGGTGGTACCATAATTTATTTAACATGGCTTTAATCAAGGGACACTTTGCTTCTAATGTCATTTCTTTGTTTATTTTTTCAACCACGATCAATGCTATAATGGCTATAATGAATATTCCTGTGTTTGTATTTAATACTTACTGGGTAGTTTCCCAGCAATGGGATCATTAGGTTCAATGGAACGCATTTGACAAATATTGCCAAATTGCCCTACCCAAGGTTGCATCATTTTGAATTTCCACCAGCAGTATAGGAGAATGCTCTACATCCTCAGCCCCACTGGGTTTCAATCTTTGTGAGTTTTGTAGTTGAAAAATGACATATTGTTCTCATCATGGTGAGTTCTTTAAAGGTGGTTGTCCTCAGTATTATCCGCTAGAAACCTGTTTCTTGAATGGACTATTTCATAACAGGCTGGGAAATAAATGAGACAGGAAACAATGTAGTGTTCTGGGGGCTTTATCACCTTGAGTTGGAGCTGTACCTCATCAAGCTACCCATTGATGGTCTCAGCATCCCTGAACTTCTGCCCCAAATCCCTTAACTGGTTCCCTGTCTTGCGGGTTAGGCTATACCAATCTTACCTCCTCCTCCTTCTTTAGACCCAGCCAACCCTGCACAGCCAGACCCATGAGCTCCTTGTCAACAGAGCAGTTCAAGTAAAGGTCGAGTAATTGCTTTTTGAGATGGCATATAAATGGATTTCTGCATTGGATAAGGGGCTAGATGACATCACATCTTGGATTTATTTCTTTAAATAAATGCATGCACTAAATATTTTTCTTATTAAAAAAAATGCCCTTGAAGTGAACTTGAAAAATACAGAAAAGCATAAAGAAGATTGCTTGCAATCTACCATCCAGTCTTCATGTTGGTGTATAGAGGTCTAGTCCTTTTATACATGTACCCACACACACATACACACATTCACCGACGTAAGCAGATATTCTTCCAGAGCAAGTGTAGCACAGTGGTTAATAGTATGGCTTCTTGAATCAGACAGCCTGGGGTTATGTCTCAACTCTGCCACATACTAGCTGTGGGACTCAATTTTGTCATCTGTAAAATGAGCATAATAATAGCATCCACCTCATAGGGTTGTTGTGTTTCATATACATTAATTACAGGTTAAGCTGGCAAAAAGCAAGAGCTAATATGCTATTATTTGATTATTATTAACGTTTTCTTTCCCTTGTATGGATGTATCAGTATTTATCTAAACCCCCCTCTGTTGAATATTTGATATTTTTTTCCAACTTTTCCCATCATAAATAATACTGCAACAGTCAATCTTGTACATAAAACTTTGTGGCCATCTCTAACTATGGAAATAATACATCTAATAATATGACTAGTTTCAAAACTTTTGATGTGTATTAACAAATTTTTCCATTTGAACAAGCAGTATAGGAGAGTTTATTATTTCCTTGCTCTTTCACCAAAATTTAGTGTTATCATTTTAAAAAATCTGTTAAACTCCCCTTGCCCCACCCAAGAAAGATGATTCCTTAGAACTTTTTAAGAGGGAAGATAATTTCAGGAGAAAAATGGCAAATTGTGGGCACTGAGTTGAAGTTAAAACCAGAATACTTACATGATAGACCTTTGAAAATGGAAACTTCTGAGGTTAACTCAAGGGGCTCCCACTGCTAAAAAGCGCAAGTTTTCATTCCAATATCACAAGATCATGAACACCCCTAATTTCATTGAGCTCCCAAGAGCCTTGGCCATGGGAACCACACGGTAGGTAGGCCAGAAGCTGTATTTTGACTGACTAGTACAAATGTATTCCTACTTCTGAAAATCATTAGAAAGGCCCACGTGAGCCTGCGTCTTCTGGGTTTTCAGGGACTATGGAGAATGTCTTTAAAACAAAACAGTGAAACCAAGCCGCAGACAGCTTATCCTGGTATATTACTAGCCCTAGAACTTTGCCACCGTCGGGGGCATAAGCTGGGCGAAGTCACGTCCCCCGCCCTCCTGCATGCAGGATTCCAGTGAGTGAAGGAGGGAGAGTCACAGACCACGCTCTCAGAGATCCTTTCCAGCTGACATCTCATCAGCCTGTACTACCTGAGTTTACAAAAGAGATTAGTAGTGTACACTGCAACACATTTTAAACTCTGGCCTCTGACCAGTACATGTAATTGGAGGAACTCTTCAAAGTGACAAAATGCATTAGCAGGTCTTGGCCCTACGGAGTCTGTTACCACCAGCTGTCAGCAGCGACTGCAGGAGCACTAGCTTTGGCAAGGAAGTCCATACTGGGCAGACATGAGGGTCACCCCAGTTTCTCATCTTGGCCCCATCTTCTCTGGGTCTGAGAGCTCTGGGCTTCTTCTCCTTCCAAATGAGACAGGATTTAGGGGTGGGGGACCAGGTACCAGCCACAGTCAAGACAGGGAGCCCTATATGGAGAGCAGGAGTGGAGGCTGGTTCTAAGAGGTGCTGGTGAGCAGCATCTTCCAGCGCATAAGCTCTATGCATCCACGAAGCCACAGTTTAATGTGGCATGGCTTGGCATTTCCGAACTTGGACTTTGGAGCCAGACAACTTCAGTGTCAATTCTGACTCCGCACGTACAAGTGTGACTTCAGCATGTCACTTGAACTCCCTGTGTCTCAGTTTCCTCTAGACAAATGCATATTTAGTTTTAACAGCCCAGTTGAGTCACTTTTATTCTCATCATCTCAACTATGATTCTAGCTAATAACTGGGCATGCTGGCTTTTGTCTGTTCATACTCAGTATCATCTCTGCTTTTCTAAAAGCAATGCCCAAAACTCAGGGGCTAGAAGCCTGGAGACTACATTTCCCACACTCCCTTGCCAGAGATTAGTGAGCTTCTGCCAAGGGGAGGCACTTGGTTTGAGATTTCTGAGATGGAAAAACAGAAGATACTATTCTCTGGCAGCAGCTGTGTGGGCACAAGTGTGGCCTCCACCAGACAGTAGATGGGGTTTTTGCCAGGGGCTTTGGGACATCCTCCTACAAGCGTTGAGATATATAGTAGCTTCCTTGTGATTTTTCATTCCCACATTTTCTGAAGTGCAGCAAAGCATCCCTGACCTCTTTCCTCAGCCCTTACAAGTGTTGTGTAAGCCTCTAGTTCCCTATATTAAATACCTTCCTATTTAAAATACCTAAAGTGGCTTCTGTTTCCTGATCTAACATTTGCGAATACATCAGATATTCCCTACAAAGTAGTAAGTAGAAAGCACCCTGGGCTTAGAATTTAATTTCCTGTATTTAAACTCCACCTTTCTCTTCTGCTGACAATCCATGTGACCCTGGGAAAACCATGTAGTTTTTTCATCTACAAAAGAGGACAAAAATATTTGTTCTGATGTCTGCACAACCTTATCGTATGTTCTAAGCTGTTCAGATTTCTACACGAGAAGGGAGTTGCTATTTTTGTCATCTTTACAGAGTTTCTTTTTGAGAAAATGTATCCTCATGCTGTCCATAAGAGAGACTAGCAACCTCCTTGTCAGACCCACAGCTGATTGTACAGAAATCACACACTGGCTCTGCCAGTTGGGGACACCCAACCCCCCTCTGGACAGCTCTACTGTGTGGCCAAACCCACCCCCCTCACTGGTCAAAGGCTTTATTTGAAGACAGTCAAGTCCTCAGATTCCCAGACCTATCCCCAGGAATGCAGGATACCGCTCTACCCATATTCTGCTTCTACTGCAATTGACTGGGATTCACAGTGGTTATTCAGTTCTCCTTGTTATTAACCAACTCTCCAGCCCCCTTGATGAGGTCAAGTGTATGTTTCAGCAGCTCACTCTGGGATGTTCTGTTGTATTAGTAGCAGAGAATGTGTCTAAAGCCAATATAAAGTGCAAAAGTCATAAGAAGGAAATAAATAATAACTTATAATTTAAGATCTGTTTTTTTTTTTTTTTGATGCCATGCCATTGGGGTATCAGCCCTGGAAGACATTTGCATGCTTTCTCCTCCTCCTCTGTGTGTCTGAACGCTGCCACTTAAGTTGTGGAAATGACAACGTGCCTTCCTCACCTTCTGTGGCTCCCGTTGGCTCCGTAATCAAGTATGAACTCCTTGGCATAGTGTAATTGGCCTCTTGTGATCCGGCCCTGGCAGCTGTCTCTCCAGGTTTGTCGTTTCCTGCTTTCTGAGCCCCTGTCACCAATGCCAAAATATTTTATTAATAAGCCCCATCTGTGCTGAGCTACTTGGAGTTCTTCAAGTACACCAGGCTGTCTCATGAGCCTGGCTTTTACACATGCTGTTCCCACCCCACAGACATTCTCCTTTTATTGTCTGTTTTGCAAACCCCTAGTCATCCTTCAAACCCCAGGCCCCAACATCTCCTGTGTAAATTTTTCCTTGAACCCTCCTCTTCCTTCTCCTAGGATCTCATTACACCGTGTAGCTGAAATAATGTATGACAGACAATAAAACATAGAAAACAGCACTGAAGATCAGAAGAAAAAATTATGAGAACAAAATATGTAGGGTAGAAGTTTTGCTATATACATGAACTTCAATGAAAGTATAGAGGAGTCGAACTTACCTGTAAATATATATTTTTTTAAAACACAGTTTCAATAATAATTTCAATAATAATTTTCATTTGTACTCACTAGTAATTTCAATACTATTCAATTTCAATATGCGAAGAGCTACTTTTTTTAAGCTCCTAAAAATGATATGTACCAGAAAAGTTATATTTTCAAAAATAAATGACTTCCTTTAAAAGAAACCCAATGTTCTAGGAGGGGAAAAAGGTGGAATTGTAACCTCTGATGTGGGTGCTGCTTTGATTACAATAGAAAAGGATTCGGGGACAAGGTTGGAGAGAGAGCACGAATCCACTGAATCGCTCATAATCGCAGGCGAGTGATTGCACTAAGAAATGGAAGCAAGAACTAAATAAAAGGCCACAGGTGCCATCAATGTGCTTACGTTTATGAAAACAAGAGCTTGAAAATACAGTCCATCATTAAGATGCTTTGTAACGGAAGGAAGGTGACCAGAACATCTCTTGCAGCTCAGTCTCTCCAATTGTGTCATTGCGAGTACTTAAAACAGATGATAAAGCAGAGCCTTCCAAATTTGGTGACCTTTTCTGTGATGACATGTAGCTGTCAGGAGTATCCTGCCTAGCAGATATTTTCTGAAAAAAAAAAAGAATGCACACTTAATCTGTCCCTTGGAGGTAGAGCTGACATTTTAACAGCACACGAGAGAGCAATTGCGTCTCAAAAGAAAGCCATGCTATGGGGAGAGCGCTTGGAAAAATGGATGTTTGGAAATGTTGCCATTGTTACGGGACTTTATTGCCAAAAATTATGTGTTTCTCCTATAAAAGTTTTCACATGTGTATCCTGAAAAAACAGAGAAAGAATGTTGCTCTGATCTGCTTCCAAATCCCCTGAAAGAAAAGTTTCTGTGGAATTTTTTAATCCACTTGTTAAAAATGGAAAAGTGCAATACTTTCATACACAACTTTGAATTTAGTTTGTCAAAAAACTAAAAAACTTATGGAATATTGGAAAATGTCTGCGTAGGGTTAGATCAAAGAAGAGCAGAAGGAAAGATCAACTCCTGCATTTTCCATACTAAACCTCTATTAATGCAGCCAACCAGCCACATGCAGGACAACATGAGGAAACTGAGGCTCACCAGCCACAGCACACAGCTGATGGCAAAGTTCCTCCGGCTCTCTACTGCACTTCATTTCAGCAATTCTTTTTATTTTAATTTAGGCAACCTGTGTTGGACTCCTCTGCATAATCAAAATCTCCTGTCAAGAAATTCCACTTGTCTGTATTAACCATAGGGGTCTGGTATCATTTCGTACAGTGTTTTTTGAAGCTGGCAATGTCTTGGATGGAATCTAGTGACAGCCTGTGAGAAGTGAAATCATCCTTATTTTAGAGCCTTCTCATAAAATTAGCAACTTTGCCATTTTTTTTTTGTAGAAAGATTGATTTCTTACATCTCGCAGAAAATAATTCAGAAAACATTTTTTAAGACGATGGTTTCATCTGTAGCCTTCTTGTTTCTTATGCGGTAGCAAAGATGATTTTTAGCGGAAGACATCTACTTGAATGGAGTCAGACTGTGATGCTCAGTGAGACTGGTGAAAGTGCTCCTCTAATGGCTCCTCCAATTCATTCTCGCCTTTTATCCACCCTGTGAGTCACACCCACGCCCATGCCAGCGGCTCCTGGACCCTTCATAACCAGCCCCCACAGCCTCTCTGAGCCCGTCCCCTTCCGCCATCACTCGTGGGCCATCTTTCTTTTCCTGAAGCACACACTTATCCGGCCTCTTTATCCTTGCTGTTCTTTCTTCCAGGAACGCTCTTCCTCCGGGTCTTCCTGAGGCTGGCCCCTTCTCACTCCGGGCTGAGCCAAAATGCCACCCACCAGAGTCCTTCCTGAGCCCCTCTCCCTAGTGTGGCATGACCACAGCCATCTCCACCACAGCCTCTTGGTCTTGGCTTGTTCATGTGTTTCTTCACTAGTTATAATAGTGACATAAGCTATAACTTAAGTAATCTAGCAGAATATAAGTGCTACAACAGTCCAGACCTTGTCTATTTAATTTACCGCTATACCCCCAACACCCACAACAGTGCCTGACGTGTAGTAGCTGATTAGTAAATATTTACCAGATGAATAAATGAGCAGGATACTGCAAATGTCTAAGGCAGACCCCTCTTCCCAAAATAGAATGGGGAGCTGCAAGGAGTAGCAGTGTACAGGGTCCGTTGTGGAGGAATTGGGGATCTGGGCTTGTTAAACCCCAGTGTGTGCTGGTCCATTCTGATGGACACATCCTCTGCACGACATATCAGAGTAGGTGGGGTTGACTCCACTGCCTAGACACGGAAGTGTACACATAGCAAGTTAACACGGCTAACACCTAAGCCACAGAGCTAATACCTGCCAAGGCTGTGCCTTGGGTCAGTGTGTCAGACTCTGGACTCACATTCTTTCTCCTGAAGTTTTCTGAACAGCACAGAGATGAAGTTCCTGGAGGGTTCTGTCACCAAAATGCTAGGGTTCAAACTTTTTCTGAGTATCTTCTACTAATTTTCTACTAATTAGATCTTCTACCAAAAGACTTCTAAATCTTTTAGACTTGTCTTCTAAATCTTCCCCTAAAAAATCTTTCAATCAGCTGTGTGACTTTAAACAAGGAATTTACCATGTTAAATTGGGATGATATTGTGAGCAGGAAATGAGATGATACATGAAGCACTTAGAACAGAGCCTGAATTGTCATGTGTCACAATAAGTTGGTTGCTGGTGTTATGATGGTTATCATCATTGCCACAACTCTTATTGCTACTGAAGCATTTCTCTCCCTTCCTTCCTTTGATAAATGCTCCTTGGGGACCTACTAAGTGCCTGACATGGGGCTAGGTATCTGAGATAGAAGGAGAAGTAGAAGATGTGTACCAAGTGCTGTGGGAGCTTAAAAGATTACTGAAAAGCTTTGTGGAGCAGTTGACATTTGAGTTAAACCTTGAAGGGCAGAGTGGAACTCTTCCAGATGGAGAAGTCAGGGCAAAGGAATGTGTAAAGAATCTTTTGTCAGGACTGGGCTTTAGGATTAAGTCAAGGTTTTCTATGGGACAAACAAACTAATTACAGTTAAGGAAAATACACAAAGTAGTAAACAGAGAGAGAGAAGCAAGTTGAAAGCTGAGTGCAAAATGTGGCTAAATTCAACCTTTCTGTTATATATCAGGTCCAGTTTTATAGACACAACATTTTTTCAGGGGAAGGAACATAGCTTTTGCTGTCAGACTGTCTGGAGTCAGAATGGCAAATAAGCCATGTGACATTGGGCAAATTTCTTTATCTCTCTGATGGTCCCTCACTGGTTTTGAAAAAAAGATGGAAGGGAGGTAAGTATTCTCACTTTATAGGGTTGTTCTAAGACTTAAATGAAATAACATATGTAAGGGTATTTAATAACGGTCTGGCAAATGGCATATGCTCAATAAATATTTGCTTCCTTCCTTCCAAAATCTGGCTGCACACAAACTGACCATGCTGTCAACCTGAGCTG
This sequence comes from Indri indri, assembly GCA_004363605.1. NCBI lineage: Eukaryota > Metazoa > Chordata > Mammalia > Primates > Indriidae > Indri > Indri indri. The sequence continues at coordinate 122,716 of RJWJ010001031.1, forward strand.
AAAATTGCCGTACAATGTCATTGTTTTCACATTTGGTAAACACAACCCCTTAACTCAGCCATTGGCTTCCATCAGAGGCAGGATTTTCCTTCCCAAAAGTGAGAGCCAAGACAAGTTGGGGCCTCTGGTGCTGGTAGTTCATTGCTGGAATTTTTCATATGGACATTTATTTAGCGTCCACCAAGAAGCAGATGCCTTGGTGAGTGCTTGGTTTCATTGCTCACTGAGCCCTCACAACAAGCCTGAGGGTAGCGGCTCTCCCCATTTTACAGATGAAGGCAACCTAAGCTTAGAGAAGTTAAGTAACTTCAGGACTCTACTTCTGGCAAATGATGACTCCAGGGCTGGCACTGGCTCCCAGAGTGCTCTGATTCCAACTCTGCGTGTGCATCTGGGACGCCTCTTGTAATATCTTGTGGTGATAAAGTAACAGGACCAACCCAGGTGAGCAGCTATGAAGAGCAGAGCTAGGGCAGCCTGGGACTGTCCATGGTGCTTATTTTTTCCATAACCGAACGCTAGCATCATCCTTGTTCATTTTTCTATCTGTGTTTGCCGCTTAGTTTTCCACTCTCAGTATGTAGTCACATGCAGACCATTCCCTAGCTATGCTTTTCCCTCTCTGTCTGTACTCCAGGTGGGGAAACTGAGGCTCGCAATCCTAGAGCGGTTTCCCCAGCTTTAAGGCGTGCTTGGCCGGGGCTGGGACCCGAGGCCCCGCCCCCCACCTTTCCATCTGCTTCCTTCCTCTGCCTTCTCTCCCTGGCGTCAGACGCAGACCTTCTGCTTTCTTGCCTGCCAGTCTGACGCATTCTTTAGGCCCAGAACCACTTAGAAATAATTATTTTAAAAACAAATAAACTCTTCTGCCTGTGATCTTTGCTCTCTTCACATCCGCACTGAGCAGTGGCTATTTTTACTCACCCTAGCTCCTGGCAGGTCTCTTTGGAAAGTCACCATGACATTTCATGCAGCCTGGCCTGGCATTCATCTAAAATATTTTTTAAAAAACATCCTGCTCTGGAGAAATGTCAGTGTTTATGGTGCGTCCACAGGGATGTAGCAGCAGAGGAAAAGATCTACTTAAGAAAGCCCTTGCTTGCCCAGGAACGGGTTTGGAGGGAGACGCACACAGAGGTAGCAACGCACACTGCGTTCTCGCACACGCACCTCTGTCTGCGAAGGAAACGTGCTCTCTTCCTGCAACGCCCTCCCTTGCTGGTCTGCTGGAACAAGTCTGCTCACCCTCTGGGGGGCATCTGAGGATTCCTGACTCCCCCATAGAGACACAGGCACGTCTTCTCTGGAGATGCTGTTTCACTGGGTACAAATCTCCACTTTGGGGTGGAGAACCTGCAGCCTTGGAGCCACATATGGCCTTCCAGATCCTTGAGTGTGGCCTTTTGACTGAATCTAAATTTTACAGAACAAATCCTTTGATTAAAAGGGGTGCAGCAGAGAAAGCTGAAGCTTTTCTTGCCTCCTTTGGTGCTTAAAAAAGAGCAATCTTGAAATCAGAAGGCAGCAGGTTCTGCACCCCGCAATCCCAATACTAAACTGTGAAGACGGAGTTTGGGGGCCATATCTATCCCTCTGTCTTTGATACCCAGCACAGAGCAGCCACTCAGTAAGTGCTTCTCAAATGAACACTTGGCACTCGGGGGCACAGGGGCAGGTCTGTGGTCTGGCCGGGGGAGGAGCTAAACCCCAGCTCCCTCCTGCCACCGCTCCTTCTGCTCACGCAACGTTTCCTCCCAACAGCAAGAATCGGCTGGGCCTGGGGTGCTGGCGGTGTTGCGGGGGGCAGTGTGATGAACCCTGGCTAGGTCCCCCAACCCCAGAAGGTGAGGCTCTGCTCAGCGCTTCCTGATCCCTGTCAAGTTCAATGTTTTCTGACAGACACAAACCAATTAGCTGTCTGCTGCCGGCGGCTGGTTTACTCAACATGCTTTGCCTTTTTGATTTGAAAACCTAATATTTTTTGTGGATTTGATTTGGTTCCACTGGGGAGCCGAGATAAGCTGCTCAGCCTCAGCCACTGAGCTGTCTCTAATGGGCCTCGTCCGCTGCACAGCAGTATTAAGCGACTTCTCAGGCTCTGTCTGCAGCTTGGATGTGAGCGGAGAGGCCTCTTGTGCTATGGGCAGGCCTGCACAGGTGGCTGGGACCACCCCGACGGGGCCAAAGGAGGGAAAGGATGCTAATCTTCCCCCTGATTGACAAGGGTGGCCCCAGATGCCTGCAGGTCTGTCCAGCTCCTTCCATGAGGATCTAGTCGGAGTCAGCTTCCATTGCTTCCATGCGCCCCCCGGTTTGCTGTTGGAGTGGGAGGCCTATCCATCTGGCTTTTTAAGGGCGAGGAACCCTGTTCCGTTCCCGTTTGCACCCCGGGCTGATAATGATAACAACCATTTTCGTCAATGTTTAGCCTGTGCCCATGCCTGTTAAGCCCTGTCAACACCTGTCATCATACTTAATCCCCATAATAGCCCTCTGAGGCTGATACAATTATTACCTCCATTTAATAGAAGGGGAACTCAAGTCAAAGAGATTAAGGAAATTATCAACACCAGCATTCACCTTCTAGCAAGAGCCCAGGCTGCGTTTGGCTTCCAGGTGGCCTGCTACCAAATCCTGTGCTCTTAACACTGCACGGTGCCCGGCACAGTGTCTGCTGCATGTGGGGTGTGCTCGGCAAACAGAGGGTGAATAAAAGCACAGATGCAGGCAAGCACCCCCCCCAAAGTCCTCTCAGCTCTGGGTGGGGCTGACCTCCTGGGAGTCACAGCTGCCTGCATCCAGACCCTCTTAAACAGCCTGCCCACTGGATCGGGCACCGTGTCACCAGGATCTGCCTGTACCGCACTGTGTCCACTATTCCTGTTTGACCAAGTGCTGGGCTCTCCCGGCACCCTGGCTCCCATCCCAGAAACCTCCTTCTGCAGCCAGAGAATGATCCTCTGGCCTCGTCCTGCCTCCTCCCTGATCTCTGCCAGTTTTTCTTCCACTTTTCCGTTTGGTTAAGGTCCGGAGTCTCCCTGGATCGACTATTAGAGAAGAACGATTAAGCTTAAAATTAGAAGGCACTTAGGAATTGTCTGAAGGGGCTGACATTTCACACCAGTGGGAGAGTTTCCAGTCAATTTCCAGGCCAATGCACAGCTGTCCTAATTGGAGGAACCTGATGGAAATCACAGGGCTCTTCTGTTTTTATAAAATATCTGTAAAAATAGATATGTTAGGAAGCTAACGCTGACCAAGTGGCATATTTGGGGTTGCATTAATACAAGTATTGTCCATATAATGAGGGAGGTGATTGGACCCTTGACTGGTGACTCCCAGGTGGTTACATGGAGGAAGATAGTATTTCCCTAGGAGCAATGGGAGCGCTAAAGGATGCCAGAGGGAGGGCATCGCAGCCAGGGCCCTCTAGAGCTATCTTCTTGAACTTCACGAGCTGAGGTCCATTCAGCACTTGAAAACCAAAGGGGCACTGCTCAGTGGCCTCGGACTAACTTCCAGGGCAGCAGAGCAGCCCTGTCAGCAAGGCCTGGCCTTCGGTAGCACCCCAGGGAGAGGAGCTGGGTCCCCGTGGCAAGGCTGCAGAGCTAGGGAGGATTCCACCGGTGGAAATCCCTGAAGAGATTTTGTGTTTCTCCGCTGCAGTATCAAGAGGCTCAGCAAAGTGGGGAAGGGGCTTGTTCAAGGATTGGGGGCCCTGCCCCCAATGGATATTTATCCATTCCTGTGGTTGCCCTGTTGAGCCTTTTATGGAACCAGGTCTTCCTCGGTCCATTGGCCCCCACCGCTCCCACCCACCACCCTTCATCCAGGTGCCCGAATTTCTGCAATTTGCGTCTGGTCACCTTTTTCCTCTGCTCTCAGTCCCTCTGGGGCTCCCCGTCATCTGGGGGGCCTTTGGGATCTCATTCCTGACAATCTCCAGCCTCTTCGCCCATCAGTTCCTCCCTTGCCCATCTCACGGACATCGGCCACATGCTGATAGTTCCCAAAAAAGCCAGGTTGTACTACTCCTCTGGGTCCTGGCTCACCCTGTCCCTCTGCCTGGAGTGACCCTCTGCTCCCGTCTATGCAGTGACCACCTGCTCAGCTACCCCTGAGCACTACCAGCCCACATGTGCCGACTCCATGAAGCCTCTCCCTGCCCCCCTTCCCTGTCCTCCTGGGAGAAAGGACCCCCACTTGTGTGTGCCCCATGGAGATGTCTGACTTGCAGACTTCAGTGCACTGATGTCCCCTGCTCAGCTCTCTATGACACGGTACAGTACAGTGGCCAAGGGCTCGGGCTCTGGTGTCCAAATCCCGGCCTTGACGCTCCTTGCTGTGTAATGTTAGCAACTTAACCTTCTGAGCCTGTTTCCTCATCTGTAAAAGGGTAACGATAACAGTGCCTCCTTCCCTGGGTTGTTGAAAGAACCAGATGTGACAATTCGGGCAGTGTCTGGCTGCACTGCCTGGCCCGTGGTGCACACTCAGCAAGCATTAGTTATCGTTGTCTATTCTTATCATCATTATCATAACTAGCATCATCTCTTGGGTTCGAAACTGGTTTTGCACTGAGTAGATCTATGGATAATAAATATAAAATCAAAGGCTGATGTGTAAGGTCCTATCTCACTGAAAGAATGAGACTGTTCTCTAAATTCTTACCTGCTAATAAATATTTGTTGAATGACTAAGTGAACAAGTGTGGATGAAGCAGGACTCCCAGATTGGAGTGCAGTTGCAGAAGAAGCCTCGGTGAGCAGAGAGCAGGTGGGAGGTCGCTCAATTTCTGCACGCAGGGCCCAAGGTGGCACTGCCACATGGTGGCGGGAGGGAGGGAGCCCAGGGCCCTGAGCCGTGAAGTGGAGTCAGCCCCTGGGGCAAGGAAGTAATTCTGGAGGACGAGAAATCTGTGCTTTGGCAACTGTGCTTTATGCCGCTGGCGTTTTCTGTAAGTATTTCCTGTGTGCTCTAGCTCAGTCTTTAGCGTGGTGTGCTGTTTTTAGGGGGTTGGTTTGTTTGTTTGTTTTTGGAGGGAGGGCTTGATTTTGACGCCAACCTATCTCAGCTGTGCTAAGGAAAAACAGAGAAAGCGGCTGAACTGGGATGTGCGTGGAGAGAATGCAGCCCGGGGATGGCGGCACGGGCTTTGGAGCAAGAATCCGCCATCCCCAGGGTTTGATGGTGGCAGGTTCGGTGACTGTTTTGTGTCTCAGTTTCCTCATCAGTAACATGGGGGTAGGAATAGTGTCCGCTGCAAGATGCTGTTGGGGAGACGGAAGGGGGTCACACCTGGAGGGTGCTTAGCACCAAGCCTGTGCAGCAGGGAGGACAACGGCAGAAGTTAAAGGCACCCATGGTGGGGGTGATGAGTGAGTGTGGAAGTCAGGGTCTGAGAGCCCAAGAGGCAAGTGGACTCGGGAACACCCGAGAATCGCCTTCCAGGGTGGAGTCTGTTCTCCAGGGAGGGCTCTTTGTTGTATCCAAATAAGAAAGGCTGTTGTCTTCCGGGGACCTGACTAGCATTTTCAAATACTGGATGAGCAGGATGAGGGGGTATGGTGTAGGAACAGATGACCTCGAGGTCGCTTCCAAGTCTGAGAGTCCCTGATTCAAGAATGGGGAAGGACTTGGAAGGGATTGTCTTATTGGTTCATAGCAGGGCTGACACGCAGGTCTCAGAGAAGAGGAGGCAGCAAGGCAGAGGTTGTGAGTGTGGGCTTGGGAGACAGAACTGGGTTCAGTTCCTGGTTCTGCCACTTATTAGCTGTGTGGCCTTGGGAAAATCACCTAACCTCTCTGAGTCTCAGTTTTCTCATCCAGAAGATGATAATACCACAGCAGGTTTTTGTGAGAATCACACGTCATAATGTATGGAAAGCCCTTGCTTGGTACATGGAACATGGTAAATGATGGACAATTACATTTAAGGATAGTAATACTTACAATAATAAGATAATTTTACCTACAATAATAATATGATATTGATACATCAAAACAACATGATAATGATGCTTATGATTGTCGTTGTCATTGGTGAGGCAACACACAATTCTCTTGTGGTTCAGGTTCAACGAGCAGCTGGGAGATGGGAAAGAACTGCCCACTCTGGCACTCAGGGCTACCCAGGGTTGGAACAGTGTCCCTAATCACACATTTTGGAGCCCGATCAGAAGGTCATACCCACAACCCCACCCCAACCCTTGACCTTGAGCCCCAAGAACCTGGAAGCTGCTTTCCCCGGGGACTCTGGAGTGCTTGGCCCAGAGTTTGAAACTCCCTTTGCCCCTTTTCTGATCTCTTCCTTGACCAGGCTTGTCTCTGACCTCACAACAACACCACCAATAATAATAATAATAGCTGCCCTTTATTTTGCATTTGCTTTCTATTTGCAGATGACACTGTACTAGTCATTCTCTGCACATGATCTAATTTAATGTTGAAATATAGATGGGGCTCTGGGTGGTTCGGTAACTTGCCCAAGTCTACAGGGAATGAGCAGAAAGGCTTGGATTCCAGCCTCGCTGAGGGAGATGCAGGAGCCCTTCTCTTACTACAGCTCCCCCTTGCCTTCCCCTACGAGGGCACCAGCACAAGGCCTTCTTCCTTAGACACATAAGGCTGAGCCAAGGCATCAGAATTTTGCCTCAGTGATGCCTCCCTTCTCCAAAGTATGGCCAGGGCAAAGTCTGCAGGGAGTCACCTGAGAGTGTGCTATCCTGGTTCTCATGGGAGTGCATTGAGCCAGTAGCCCCTGGAGCCCCAGGGACTTGCCATGGCTCTCCTGGCCACTACGGGGATCAGAAAAGGCTCTCGTGTGGGCAATTCCCCACCTTTGGGGTGCAACAAAGACCTGGCCACCTGCTCCTCTTGGCAGCCCTGACATCTGAACACAATCTAGAGGACAGCTCACGGGTAGCCTCTGGGACACAGGAGTCTGGGATAGCGAGGAAGGACAGGTTAGAAAACAAACATCACAAGATCACCTCACTCCAGTCCCTGCCAAAGGCTGTTGGCAGAAGGACTGCTGGAGGTGGCATCCCCAGTGCCTCTCAGCTCAGGTGCTCACCCCCTGCATCACCACGCACCCTACCCCTGCCGTGTCTGCCATTAGCATATGCCAGTAAGGCCAGCAGAAAGCAGGGTGTGCGTTCCCTCCCTCGCATGCGCAGGGACTGTGCCAGGAGCACCATGCCCAGGTCTCATCCTCTGTCTCAACCTCCCACCACCACCATTTCATGGCATCTCAGCCAGCCCTGGTCTAAGGCAGGAGAGGGTTAGGAAAGGTTCTAGGCTTATCGTCAGGGTAGGGTCTAACAGGATCAGGTTAAAAAAAAATAGGCATATTTTACTGGCACTTGGCTCTAGCCCAGTGACCCTGAGATCTGCCTCCTTCATGGTTCCCAAGCCCACCTTCTCTGCACAGCCCCATTCCTTGGGTCTTAAGCCATGTCTCAGATCCTTCCTTTGCCCTGGGCTCTCTGGGCTCCTGCCAGCACCTATGGGTGCTGCTGGACCACAGCTTGTCTTCCTGAACCCCTGCAACAACTTCCCAAGAATCGGACTTCCTATCCACTTGGATTTCAGAGCCGAGCTTACTCCTGGGTTTCCTGCTGCTGGGCATCCATAACTGTCACCACCTCTAGTTCCCTGAGTGTGCTGCCCACATTCCAACAGTGTCATAGGGTTGTCATCTACTGTCTGGCCTCCAGACATCAGCATAATTGATTCTGGCTGCAGGATCCACCCCTCCCCTTGGGGGCTAACTAGAGGATGACCCCATCCCCTGCTGGCCTGCCCTATCCAGCTGCAGTGAATATGTTCATGTCTGGCCCTATCCCAAGGTTTACCAGAACATTCTCCTGAGTCATTAATAATAATTATTAACTTATTCCTTCAAAAAAGCATTTGCTACTACTTTCCTACAACATGCCAGCCTGCGAGGCTTGATGCTGGATATTCAAAGAGAAGAAAACTTTGATCATCTTTGTGTAATTGGAGCTTGGCTGTGTGGAGGAGGGAAACAGTCAACAAAGTGGCAAACAAGGAAATAGAGAATATATTTTGGCAAAGAGTAGTTATCTTGGACAGAGAATCACAGGAAATTTCACGCATTCCAAGTCACACATTTCTGCAATATTAGAAATTTTACAAGCATACAGTGAGCAGGGAAAGGAGTAAATATTATAAACAAACAAAAGAATATTTGTCATCCAAGCCTAGGCGTGCATCTCCAGCTCACTGTTTCGAAATCAAACAACTGAGTATACAGTGATTCCGTTTAGGGAGGTAAGGAAGGCTATAAAGGAATCAGGTTGAACTAGGTACAGTTGCTGTATTTGTAGGTCAATAACGATAATAATGTAGCTAAGATTTAGTGAGCACTTGCTACATCTCAGAGGCTGTGCTAATTACTGTAAATACCTTGTTGGATTTAACACTCTGGGTAGTATTATCCTCTTTTCCAGAAACTGGAGTTTAGGTTGCACAGATGACTTGGCCAACATCTCCCAGCTGTGAGGCAGAGTAGCTAGGACTCTACCCAAGTCACTCTGCTCTCAGGCTAGCTGGTTTATTTCTCTTAGAACTACCACCTGGGTAAGAGCATGAGCGCATCATAGCAGCACCAGCGAAACTCAGAGTGGGAGGCCGCATTTCATCTTCTGCTCTGCAGGTAAATTGTTGGAGTCTGTATTTTTAAACCCCCGTGGATATGCTGAGAATCCTTAAGAAAGACGGTTAAATAAACAGAGTGACTAGGAGGCAGGTGAATTTATTTTTAGCATCTCTCTCTGTATAGAAAAGGCACCAGAGGCAGCGAACGAGAAATTGCCCTGCATATTAATAGGGAAGCTAAGAACTGGCAACGAGGGGGACTGGAAGCTCATGGTTCTCCAGCCCTCCCCTCCTGGCAGGTCCCCATCGGGACAGAACTTCATTGCCATGACCTTACTGAGAGAGTCACACGAGGGTATGCAAAGGCACCACACAAGAATGCTTGCTGCAACCGCAAAACTTAGAAAAGCAGGAGAAGTCCGTTATTGAGAGACTAGACTAACAGATCAGAGCCACCCATGCAAAGTAACAGCACACAGTCATGTCAGGGATGGACGGATGTAATTTTACATGAACTGACATGGACTGACGCCCATGAAATGGTGTTTGGAGAAGCAAGCAAATCACAGACCAATATTGTATTATTTTGTTTCTGCAAGAACTAACAATGATACGTATATGTGCAAATGTATGCACATACATTATGTGCACACATGCACATCAGTGTAGATCCCGAATTCTAGCATGTGCGAAGAAAATGTACAGGGAAAAAAATGTCAAAATGTTAATGGGGCATGGGAGAATTTAATATTTTAAGTTGTGCATTTCTGGAATGCTATAATGTTTACAAGGGTATCCTTAATTTAAAAAAAGATATGACCATGAAAATGAAACAAAATCATCTCATCTGTATTCTTACTTCCCCTCTCCTAATGAGTATGAGGTACCTTGGGGGAAAAAGGTGGCCTCAAGTCCCTCTCATTACCTTACCATGTGTCAGGCCATCTGGCCCCAAACTTCATTATTAGGCCACCTCATTGTCCATAGAGAGCGCTGAACAGGACTCTCCCTGGCTGGTCTGAAAGCGAGTGTCCAGGTGGCAAGCTTGGGAAGACGCCTGAACCTCCTTTTATCACCTCTGTAAGGTGCCTCTGATTTCTTTCTCGGAACCCAGATTTATGGGGAACAGCTCTCTAGGCTGCTTTCTGTGGCTGAGAAGAAGTTAAAGGAAGATTTCTCATTCATTCACTCTGCTTCTTTCTAGGGGGCAAATAGGTTGCAAAGTCTGCGCCTAGATACACACACACACGCGCACACACACACACACACACACACGGCATTCAGATTTGCACTGACACAAGCTCACACATGTGCGTACCAACACACCAAGTGGCCAAGACAAACAACCCACAACTGCTCAAACCCCATGCTCACAATGCTACAGACACAGGGCAGTAACACCAGCACATGCACGCACATGTAAATACAGGCACACGTACGTATACACACCATGCACCTGTCCAATTCTCTCCAGCTTTGAAAGAGAGAAAAGAGACAGGTGTGCCCTTCCTGCAGGCCAACCACAGAACCTTCGGAATGTGCAAAGCTGCTTTCTCCCTCCTGTTCCTCCTCCCCACTCTTCTTCCTTTTCTGCTGTTGTCCCTATCCAAGATGTTTTTTCCTAAGCTCCCTTTTCTCCTCTTAGCACCAGAGGCTAAATGATGCACTGGTAGAAGCAGAGGCTGGACCACCAATTAAAAACTGCCTGGGGCAGCAAGGAGCAGGTTTGTCCTGGTTTTTTTCCCTACCCTCCTGTCCCTCTGTCTGTTCCCCCCTGCCCCTCCCAAAGCAGCGAACTGGCCACTGAAGTGTCCTTTCTCCACAGGCAGCTGGGCCACCTGGGCCCCTTCTCCTCCGCTGCTCTGGGTAGCTCCACGGCTCCCCACCCACCTCACGTCCACACACAAAGGGTGGATTTGCAGATGGGACAAAGAGGGACCAGGGAGGAAAATTTTAGCAGCAGGAAGGGACTCATACCAAATACCTTTTTGCTGGGGTAGGAGCTTGTTTCCCAAGTTCCAGTGGAATTTTGGGCTTGTAAGGGTTCTTTCTGCTTTTCACTCCAGTGGCTATTAGGAGCCACACACACACACACACATATACTTCAAAAAATTATGTTGTACATGATAAATACATACAATTTTATCTGTCAATTTAAAGAAAGAAAGAGAAAGAAAGAAATAAAGAAAGAAAGAAAAGAAAGAAAGAAAGAAAGAAAGAAAGAAAGAAAGAAAGAAAGAAAGAAAGAAAGAAAAGAAAAGAAAGAAAGAAAGAAAGAGAAAGAAGAAAGGAGGAAGGGAGGAGGGAGGGAGGGAGGAGGAGGATGGAAGGGAGGAAGGAAGGAAGGGAGGAGGAAAGGAGGAAGGGCGGCCCAGCCCTGCCTTTGACAACATGACTTCATCAGTGCTTTGGTTGGAGAGTGTTGTCTGCCACGGATGTCACATGAACGAGTAGAACCCCTATTTGCACGCGTGCAAACCTAGTTTGGAAGCACATACCTTTTTTGGCATTTATTGAGACAGTTATGTCCTGGACGCAAGGTTGCACCCAGGGCCCTGCTCCAGGAGTCACCATTGAACAGGGAGCTGGTGCAGCAGATCCTGCCTGTGCTCACCCCCGGAAGGCTGCTTACTGAGAACCGCTTTGACTCTGCCGGAGGGACTTTTTTCCTGGCTGCCCAAGCACATTTTCTCCCTGCACAGAACAGGCCAAAAGTACCAGAGGATTAGTAGCCCTGGAGCTGCCTTCAACCAAGGGTGGATGGGGAGTTAGTGGGAACTTCTGTGCTTCCCTGTTCTTCAGTTGCAAAGCCCCTGAGGCACGTTTCCTAGAGTTTTCCCATAGGACTGAGCTGCAGCTGTCCCCGTGGTCACCGGCTAGACAACACACCCTGTTTCCCGTTTCTGCCTCCTTCTCCCAAGTCGAAAGAATGACAAGTGGTCATGACTGGAGTCTAATGAGTGACATGAAGCTGAGGCAAGGGTACCCTGGGAGCCAAGGTGGGGAAGACCAAGCCCAGACTAGAGTGTGTTGGGGAGGGGTGTGCGGACGGAGGGACGTGAGGCTGAGTGGGTGACAGGCAGGGGGCAGGTTTGGACTCACTTCTCACACAGAGTCCCTCCCGAGGAGCCAGCCTGCTGAAGAGACAGGAAATAGGTGTGGAAGCGCCTGGTGAGCTGGCAAGCCAGGTAGCAAGTGAAGGGTCATTATTGAGAAACGTGACCAGACAGAGCTCTGACTTCGTCCCTTCTCCGGGCTCTGCACTCAGTGAAATCGTGAAATCAGGCCGTTCATCTTCTTAGCCACAGCTTCCCTTTCTGGGCCTTTCTCCAGAGCTCCATGGTCCCTTCACCCTGAGAACCTTTTACTCTGTTACCTTTTTCAAACATCTCCTCTAAGAAAAGTCTCGGATGCTCATCCTACACCCATCGGGGTGAGGTGATTTTCAGTCGGGTTTCCTCCCTGGTGTCCCGGAGTAGCCTGCTCCTCACAGGTGGTGAAATTCCCAAAGAGGATCTCCCCCGCCCCCAGCAGTGCCTTCTTGGGAAGGGGGAGAGGGGCTGTTAATGGTGAGACACAGGACGTGACCTGGCACCCACGTTCCTTCCCAAGGAGGGACCCATTTTCAGCTCCAATCCTAACCAGGGAGTGACTCAGCTCCCTAAAAAGAGTGGCAGAAAATATCCCCTTTGCCCCGTGCCAACGGTGGGCAGAAGCTCAGGTTAGAGAAAAACCAAACAGAACAAAGCTCTCCCTTGTTTAACAAATAGAGCCAGCGGCCAGTGAGTATTTGGCAGAACTTATTGGAGGGAATAAAAGCCTCTGGAAAAAAAATCAATGGATAATGATTACACTTAAAGTGCCCTTTGAGCAATTGTATTAGCAGAGATAGTGAATAGCCTGTAAATAGTAATAAGATCCGATACCAGGAAGTAACTGTAACAGGGACAAAGATTACCCACATGTGAGTATCCCCGACTTCTCTGCCTCTGGCAGCCACCGGAGGAGGATTTTTGATTGCAAATTTCTCGTGGAGAATTCAGGTAAGGGATGCAATGGAGAGAATGCTAAGGAAGTCTGAGAGGTGTTTGATCTACATAATAGAGATCTAAGGGAGAGGAAAGGCAGGGTGAGAAGACAGAGATGGGGAGAGAGGAAGAGAGAAAGAGAGACTGCCATGGGAGCTAAAACAGTTTTGAGAGTGCATGATACCTATTCTAGGAAGAGATTATTTAGAAGAGCAACAAAAAATGAGAGGATTTTAAAGAGCTTTTCTTTGAATTAAGAATGCACACCCACCTTTTGCATTTCATCAAAAGACAAGTCAAGAATTGAGACACGTTTAATCATTGTTTGATTGCCAGGCTACGTCTCTTTGCAACTAAAACCACAAAGCACTTCCTGATCCGCCTGGATTAGACCCCCAGTCCCACACAGGGAGCGGGGACTGTGCCTGGCACGGGTGCGCACAGGATCAGCAGAGCCCAGAAGAGGAACTCAAACCAAGTTGGCACAGAGACTCTCTCAGCGGCTGCACTTGTTAAAGTTCTTATCAAATTCTTAGTGAAAAGCAACTGCGAGGCCCTGCTGAATAGCATTTCTATTTCTATTTACAGTATAGAGTCCTGTCACTGTTAAATATATAATAAACTGAGTGAAGTTCCCATTCCAGAGTGTGGGGCCAGTCGTTCTCAGCGGATGCTCTGGTATCTGCAGAGTCCCTTGACACGTATAGCTCAGATGGAGCTCTGCTGCCCTTGACCTGCCCCTGAGAGTCAGGTGTTAGCTACCAAGAGAAGGAAGCTCCAAGGAGCCAAATCCCTAACGGAATGTGGTAGTCGGGAGGCATACTTCGTTCTGGGCTTGCTACACATTACACTTGTACACGAGTCCCTACCTCAGAAACAGAAAAACTCTGTCCCTGGTAAAGGAGTGGCAGGCAGCGTGGACCCCATGGGAGAGGGGGTCTTCTTTAGGCCACCTGAGTAACTTGCTTTGATGCGGAAGTTACGCCTGATGGTGCCGGGCTGCCGGTTTCCCCTGCAGAGAAGGACGAACCTGCCTTCTCTCCTCCCTCCATGGAGACGGCGCTCCCCTTGGACCAAAAGAGTGGCTCCCCGCATCCTGTACAGAATCTCCCTGCCTCTAGCCCCATTTTCCAGCCCAGCATGTAGAGATTTCTGTTCTGCCCAGCATTGGGCCATGGACAGGGCTCAGAAAGGAAAGCTGAGCAGATTGAAAATGTGAAGAAACAGATCCAAACAGAAAAGCCCATCTCTGCTGTTTCATAGAACATCCGCGTGCAGCACGACGCTCCCCGCACAACGCCGGGCATTTAATGTAAGCTCTGTTCTTATCCTGCATGTACGCACACATCCCTCCGCGATAATGCTCTCCGCCCCTGTGTTCTCACGCGTGCCAGTGCTGAAGGGCCTTAGGAAATTGGCAGATGAGGAAACTGAATCCAGGGAAGCTCAAGGATTTACTTAGGGCCATGCAACAGGTGTGGCTGAGCCGGGGCTCCAACCAGCACTCCAGACTCCTCGTCCACGGTTCTTACTCAGATCATACATGGACACACAGTAGTGCAGGGGGTGCCTCACTTTGTCATCCCAGAAGCTCCTCTTGTTGCAGCTGAATCACTCCAAGACGTAGAAAGACGGAGGACTCCCCTTGAAGTTGCAAAACCTCACCATTTCCTGGTTGCCCCCACGTGGCTGGACAGTGAGGGACTCTTGGTGGCAGGACAGTTCAAAGTCAGGCAGGGATGCCATTAGCACCAGTTACACAGTTGCATGCAAAAGGGACTGGGGAGTCTCAGTATCTCTGTCTGTACAATGGGCATATTAACAGGCTCTATCACAGAGCACTCTGGAAAGGATTAAATGAGATAAAAGAAAATTATGCATTTCTTAGCACAGAACCAATATATTTAGCTATGGTTAGTATTAGAGGACACCAAGACCTTAGGTACAGCAATCATATTGACTGTGATTGGGGTTCATCGCACAAGCCAAATATATGGCTCATGAACTATCTCAAGCAGGAAGTACGTGGTACTGCAATTCAGGCTCTTAGGGGAGCTGGAAGGACCCAGTGGTCGTGGCTGCCCACTTGGTCTCCACACAGTGAAACTTGGGACTTAACACCAACTTCACCAGGCAGGGCACAGAGGACACTGACTCCCCCCAACCTCAGTCAAGACTGGCTTGGGAGCTGGCACTGGCCTGAGCTTGCAGCATGGGGTCCCTGGGGACCAGGTGGTGCAGCTCTGGTGAAGGCAGAAGTGGAGAAACAAGGCAGGGACCCACTCAACACAGTTCTGAAGCCACTTCCTCCCCGACACACTATCTGTGATCTTCAGCAACCTTAGCATGACGCCTGGCCTTCATGGGTGCTCCGGAAATATTTGCCAATGCTACAGGCTGAGGTCACGTTTGAACCCAAAGCTCTAAAATCCTTATCTTCTCACTTTCCACCCATCAACCTTTCTGCCAGAAGTCAGAATTTCCTTTGCAATAGCTGGGCCTGGCCTTTCAGTTATCTTCTAAACAGAAGCTCTGAGCCTTGCAAGTATTGCCTGGGAAATATCAATTCCCTTTTGATTATCTCCCAGCACCTCAATTAATAACATGATGCTCTTGGCCAGGACCTTATCTCCACATAATGTGAACCTGAGAAAGGAACACCTCCAGGTCGCATCCGTGAAACGCCAGGCCCCTTCATTAATGCTCGGCCCTAGCACTGGGGGGAGGAGCCCCTCGAGCCTTGTCGGAGCATGCTGCCCAAGGGGCCAGGTCACAGGGCACCTTGCAGCCAGGTCTCGGCCAGGACTGCTCATGGCTGAACACACTAATTGGCTGACCACCCTGGGTGCACCTGGCGGCTGTAACCACTGTGAATGCCCTGAGTCACCTTTCCCGCCACAGAGAACAGAGGTTTTCAAACTCTACTGGCTGTGACCCACAGTAGGAAATGCATTTTGCAGAGTGACCCATATACGCATATACATACCACGTAGTCCATCATTCTCAGACACACTTTTTTCACATTTTAACATCTCTGCAAATTAGACATGACATCCTACTGTTAATTGGCAGCTTTTATTTTCCTTTCTGAGTGGTCCATAAAATTTTGCATTTTCTAATAAATGATGACTTTGATACAGTGAAATCTGGCATATGTGTAACTGAAAAAATGCTTTTTACTAAAAAAAAGATCTTTGCCGCATGATGCTCTGTGATATTTTCTATGTGTTATTTCTTTGCTTTTCCTTTTAATGCTGTTCGCCACTACTCATTTAGTGAACTTCACCGCCACCTTCTAGAGGGTCTGGATCTGCCGTTTTCAACACATTGTCACAGAACAGAGGAAGGTGCCAGTGAACTAAAGCATTTTCAGGAAGAGGGTGGACCTGAGGTTTACAAGGATTGAGCTGCTGGGCCAGCAGGTGGAGCATGTTATGATTAGGAGAGTGGAGAAGAAAGACGAAACACGACTTTAAGTCAGACAAATCTGGGTTTCTATACTGGCTTCCTTACTAACCATAGAACATGAATATGATTTTTTTTCTTCTACTAACCATAGAACATGAATATGATTTTTTAAATTATTAGTGTCTCAGTTTTCTCACCTGTGAAACACTGAACAGAGCTCCTCCCATTCAGAGCTGTTGTCAACATGAGAATTAAAGAGTGTAAAGCATGGACCCAGGGCCTGCATATAGTAGGTGCTCAATAAACGGTGACAATCATGTTGTTGGTGATGATGACACTCAATAAGTAGCAGGTGTTCTTATTAAAGGTAGTAAAAACAGCTTGTACCCAATGCAACAGTAGCTGATCTAAAGATCTTAACAATTATTATAAAATCGCAACCTGTTTTATTCATTTCATAATATATTTCTTTGCCATCACAATGAATGCTCCTATTCTTGTCCAGTTTGGCACTTGGTAGAGTCCACACGAGCACATGTCCCCACAGATGGGAACACGATGACGGAGTCCCCTCTGGGGCAGGTGCTCTTGCGTTTGGCTGTCCCTCTCATCACAGTGCAGGTGTCCAGACCGAGGGCCAGTCAAGCCTTTCCAATGTCATCATATTAATCTTATATTTTATGCCCCCGACAAATCGCTCTGCTTGCTCAGGGTGATGGTGCATTTTTTCCTACTTTACGTCCTCCTTCTCTCACTGCTAGGGCCTGTCGACTATTTGAACCTTGTACTTTGATTTGATCAGTCCTACAGTTGCACTCTGTTTCATTTCCAATTTCTCTTTTATCAGTGTTCTCTGTCAATCCTTTTGGACCTAGATGTTCATTGTGGTTTCATCATCTATTTGATCTCCCCTCTGATGTTTCATTAGCATTTCTTCAATACTTTCTCAGGGTTATTTCCCAGGATTCAGCCATTATGCACTTCTTAAAACTTTTAAACCTTTGGATAACCAAATGAATTGCTCACTGATGCACAACCTTTTTTTGATTATATAAATTAACCATCAGGAATACATTCATTTATCAGAAATGGTTTCATGCACTGTATTGGGTTCAAAATGGGTAAGGTATGTTTAACATTACATACTGAAGAAATTCCAAGCTTAATTTCAAGAGCATTAGGTGAGTAAATGTTCAGAGTTGCATACCATTCTAATAAACAGATACTTCCTACCTGCTGCCAGTGATTGTCAACATTCGTAAACTAAAGGGGTGGTCTTCTTGTGATACTGGGTGCTTGTGTGTTCATTGGCTTGATTGAATGTGTGAAACATCCCTGGGCATTTTTAGCTGGGTATGTAGGAAGGTAGGGAGGTAGACTGGAAGGAAGGAAAGATGGCAGGAAGGTAGATATATAGCTAGTTAGAGAAATGACAGAAAGATGGATAGATATCTTTGAAATAATTCGAAGATAGATAATAAGAATAATCATTATCATTATTACTTTGCCTTGTCTTCAGGATTAGCCATATTAGATCATTACAATCCAATGCATGTGTTATAGGTCTCTTAGTTTCCAAAGAGCATTCACCCTCATCATCTCTTAACTGCTCAGTAATAGAGGCAGAGTAGATATTCCCATTTGACAGAGGGGGGACACAGAAACTCAGAGGGGGAGGTCAGTGAGCAGTACATTAGATGTAGAAATCTAATGCTATGCCATGAATAAATGGCAAACCTGGAACTCGATCCCCAGGCTCTTAATTCGTTATTCCTTCTGCTATACCAGGTAGGCAGAGGTGATGAGAAAATTCTGGAAGCAGCAGTGCATACTGTTCTCCCCATTCCTTCTCTGCAAGACTTTGGTTCCATTTAAAACACAGAACATTCCAAAAGTGGTCACTGTCCTCGGCTCAAGACTCGTTGGCTATCTCAGAAAGACACATTAAAACAAAACGACCCCAGGTCACCACTTGCACAGTGGCCAGCCTCAGTCCCAGCAAGCTTGCAAAGCAGAAATCTTATTTCCAGTTTTCCTGACCAACTTTCCTGGAGCCCTGAGCCCTCTCTTCCTCATGAACAGGGACACTGAACTAAGAACTGGGATGTCCTGATGCCTAGATAGGATCTTTACTCCTTACCCGGATACTTGCCACCTGACATCTGACCTTTACAGGCCTAAGGGCCAGTTTCTGGTGAGTTCTGATGAAGTTAATCCAAAGTGCTATTTGCTGTCATATCATTGGCAACCATCCTCTGCTGGGCATTGGAGCTCCCTTGTTCTAATCCTGAATTGTCAAAATGCAGCTCAGCCCTCACAGGCATAGGGCAGATATGCTCAATTAATTACGGTAATTTTATGGCATGTCCAGTACGTACCAGCACTTTGTATCATGTAACTTTAATGCTCACAATAAATCTATGAGGTTGTTGCTATTATTCCCACTTTACAGACAGAAACACTGAGGCTTCAGAAGGCTAAGCAAATTCACTGATGGTGAACAGCTAGTGCGTGGTGGAGGTGGGATTCAAACCCACATCTGTCTGATGCCGAAGCCTTAATTTTCTCACTGTGTCATTCAGTACCTGAGTACTTCGTTTTCAAAGCCCCAGATCGCCGGGGATTAGGATCCCAAATTTTAGAGAAACACTGTCTTCCAACCCAGTTCTTCTGATCAGGAACAAAGATCCCAGGTGGCATGAGAAACTGTGGCAGCCATGGTGCAGGGTTCTCTGAAGCTTGATGTAGATCAAGAACAGAGGGAAGATGAGAGGTGTGTGCGTGATGGATTGTGAGCAAAAGACTTGGATAAGGAAAATGCACATTGTACTGAGCAATGACCTTATCTGAGGTAAGGAAGGGGCACTCCACCCATTGGTCAGATCCCAAGATGCTAGCGTGGCAGCAAAGATGGGCTTAGAGGAAGGAAAGGAGGAGAAGAGGAGAAAGACAAGAGAAGACGTCACCCGCAGCCTTCCTTCTACCCTGGGGGGTGGCGGGCATGAGGGAGAAGAAGGAGCGGGGAGCATGGGGCTTTCCGGGGACGACGGCAGCAGGGATGCAGAGATACCACTGGAGGGAGAAGAGAGCCACGGAGACAGCTCGTCCCCATCTGCTTCTGTATTTCGCATGGGGCAGGCTTTTCTAGACCTTGGTTTTCTTGAATTCTAGATACCTGTCAGGCTCCTTGCCAAGCTGGGATGGGGCTGTTGGTGAGGGGCAGCCCCCTGCAATGACAACTTCTGGGCGCAGAGCAGCTAGAGAGGGACGCGAGGGGCTGAAAGAAAGACACTGCGTGTTCTCGGCCCCTCGAGTGCTTATAATCAGCAAGCAGCAAGGTAGGAGCCGGGGGAGAGTCAGCCAGCAGGTGCCCTGTGGGGAGAGCTGACAGGGACTGGAGCAGGGGGCGGCGGGGGAGAGCCATGGGGGAGTCCTCCCTTGTGGACGTGTCCTGAGTCTCGGAAGATGAGGTAGGTGAGGAACAGCATTCCCTGCAGGGAAACTTGCTAGGAAAAGGCTCTGAGGTGGGCACCCATGATTCCCATGCAGGGTCTCGGCCAGCGTGGAGGGCTGTCTTGAACGGCACCTGAAGATGAGGTAAGAGGTGCCATGGAAGGTACCTGCCTGGGGCGGCCACGACACCTTGCTGTCTCTGTTTGCCAGTCTGTAAAATGGGAGAAATAATCCTTGCTTTAAAGAGATGTCGGGAGGATTAAAAGATAGCGTATGTCAAAGGTCCAGCCCACTGCTTGTCATGACAGTAATAGAGGCTCTGTGAATGATCACTTCATGCTCATTAAAATGGGCAGAGGATGGGTCCTTGGGACCCCTCTCGAATACATTCTATTGCTCCTATCCCACCACACCCTGAGTCAGGCAGAGGCTCCTGCTGGCCACCATGCAGGGCTCCGGCTTCTCTTCTTCCCACTGTAGCTCACAGCGTAAAGAGACCTGGGACCCAAAGGTGAGGGGGCACAGCAGTGGGCACCATGGCCCCAGGCCACCCATTCTGATGGCCTCTGCCCCACTGTGTGCATGTGTGTGCACACGTGTGTGTGTGTGTGGTGCGCTCACAGATTCAAGGACAGGCAGTGTGCACATGTGTATAAACTTGTATCCTTCTCAGTAACTCCACAGCCTAGACAATGACAGACAGAGAAGAGGCAAAATTAAAGCCAAAGATAATTGTCATTGATCGATCTACTTAATGGTCTGAAAATGCCCAATTAGAGCAGGGTGCATGGCTGGCTGCTGAGCCAGAGGGCTGAGCGCCGCTCTGCTTTTATCACGGTGCCCGTGGATGGCCAAGGCTGGGCCCCTCCTGTCTTCCTGGAAGGAGGATCCTGGATTCCAGGCAGCAGGGAGAGATGGCATGACCCCACCACCCCCTGCAGCCAGTTGTCTATCATGGCTTCCTGGCTTCATCTCCGGGACATTCGCTGTCATGAATTGCAAAGCATTGTATTAACATTTCCTAACTGTCTTCCTTTTTGCCTCTGAGATGAAGGGGAATTGAATGCAGTGTAATCAGGATGAACAGAGTCCAGAGGAGCCTGGAGAAGGAAGCTCCCTCTGGTGGCAGCCACATGCAGATCTGAGTGACCCCACTAGAGAACCAGGGGCACCATGGTTTGCTTCCCAGCTCTGGCAGCTGTGTGCTGGTGGGCAGCTCACTTGTTCTCTCTGAGTAGAGGCAGTGAGCACTATGATAAGACCTAACCATTTCTGGTTCTTGCCTCCTGTTCACTGCAGTATCCCCATTACCTCAAACAGTGCCTGGTATATAGTAAGTACTCAGCAACTATATATTGAATAAATAAGTGAAAGACAAAGCAGGTGACTGCCCAGGGCCTCAAATCTGCAAAAGCCTTATGTGGATTAGGGCTTTTCTAAACCAGGGTCATCTAGTAGAACCAAAGTGAACATCTCCTACATGGGGCAGCCTGCATTGTGAAACTCCAGGGTTCCTATTTGTGTCAAACACAATGGGAGCTATATTTCTGAGGCTGCAATGTCGGGGCTCAAGCAGACTTACACAGAATAGAGAACTCTCAATCTTTGCACATGAGCTCATTCCGGATTCATTCACTCAACTATGGTCCGTGTAAACTATTCAACGCATATTGCACTTTTAGGGGAAGCCATGTTTGAAGGAATTTCATCTTTAGACACTATGAAATGATACTGCTAAAAATTTTCTGAGAACCCATGCATGATTAAAAAAAAATCTGTGAAAAATAGAAATAGAGGGGAATGTCCTCAACTTGATAAAGAGCTTCTACAAAAAACCTACAGCTGACACACTTAATGGTGAAGACTGAATGCTTTCCATGTAAGATCTGGAAGTAAGGATATCTACTCTCACCAGTCTTATTCAACATAGTGCTCTAAGTTCTAGCCAGTGAAACAAGGCAACAAAAGGAAATAAAAGGCATACAGATGAGAAAGGAAGAAATAAAACTACCTCTATTTGAAATGACATGATTGTATGCAGATAGGAACAAGGAATCTAAACAAAGGAATCTAAAACAAATCCTTCTAGAACTAATAAGTGAGTTCAGCAAGGTAGCAAGATACAAGATCAACATGCAAAAATCAGTTATGTTTCTCTATACTAGCAATAAATATGTGGATACTGAAATTAAAAATGAAATACCATTTAAAATTGCTCAAAAAATGAAATTCTTACTATCAAAATGTGCACAGGACTTGTATGTTCAAAACTATACATATTGATGAAAGTAATCAAGGAAGATCTAAGTAAATGAAGAGACATACCATGTTTATGGATTGAAAAACTCAACATATCAGTACTCCTCAAACTGATATACAGGTTTAATGCAATTCTATAAAAATCAGAAAGATTTTTTGTAGGTATAGATAAGATTGTTTTAAAGTGTGTATGGAAACGCAAAGTGATTAGAGTAGCTAAAATTATGTATTTATTTTTATTTTAAAATATTATGGGGGGTACAAATGTTTTTTGTTACATGGTTTGCTTTTGTAATGCTTGAGTCAGGGTTATAAGTGTGTCCATCACCCAAATAGTGCTTATTGTATCCATTAGGTAGGTTTTTGCCCATCCTCTGCTCCCCTCTCCCCTGCTTAATTTTCACTGAGTTTTACTTCCCTCTGTGTACATGCGTGCTCATCAGTTAGTTCCAATTTAATAGTGAGTACAGGCAGTATTTGTTTTTTCATTAATTAGATACTTCACTTACAATGATGGTATCCAGTTTCATCCAAATTGTTGCAAAAGGCATTAATCCATACTTCCTCATAACTGAGCAGTATTCCATGGTATACATAAACTACATTTTGTTAATCCAATCATGAATTAATGGGCACTTGGGTTGATTCCACATCTTTGCAATTGTGAATTGTGCTGCAATAAACATTTGAGTGCAGGTATCTTTATTATAAAGTGATTTCTTCTCTTTTGGGTAAATACCCAGTAGCGAAATTGCTGGATCAAATGGTAGGTCTACTTTTAGTTCTTTGAGGAATCTCCATACTGTTTTCCATAGAGGCTGTACTAATTTGCAGTCCCACCAACAGTGTATAAGCATTCCTTTCTCTCTGCATCCATGTCAGCATCTATTGTTTTGGGACTTTTTAATAAAAGCCATTATAACTGGGATAAGGTGATATCTCATTGTGGTTTTAATTTGCATTTCCCTGATGATGAGTGATGTTGAGCATTTTTCCGTATGTTTATTGGCCATCTGTCTATCTTCTTTTGAAAAGCTTCTGTTCATGTCTTTTGCCCACTTTTTAATGAGGTTGTTTGTTTTTTCATTACTAATTTTCCTTGAGTTCTTTGTAGATTCTGGTTGTTATCCCTTTATTGGATGTATAGCTTGTGAATATTTTCTCCCATTCTGTAGGTTGTCTATCTGCTCTGTGAAGAAGCTTTTAAAGTTAATTAAGTCCCATTTATTTATTTTTGTTGTTGCTGTGATTGCCATTGGGATCTTCTTCACAAATTCTTTGCCTAAGCCAATATCTACAAGAGTTTTTTCTACATTTTATTCTAGAATTCTTATGCTTTCATGCCTTACATTTAAGTCTTTTTTCCATCTTGAATTAATATTTGTGAGTGGTGAGAGATACGGAACCTGTTTCATTCTCCTGCATGTGGCTCCCCAATTTTCCTAGCACCATTTATTGAATAGGGCTTCTTTTCCCCAGTGTATATTGTTGTCTGCTTTGTCAAAGATCAGTTGGCTGTATGTGGATGGTTTTATGTCTGGGTTCTCTGTTCTGTTCCGTTGGTTTATGTCTCTATTTTTGTGCCTATTAATACCATGCTATTTTGGTTACCATAGCCTTGTAGTATAGTTTGAAGTCTGGTAATTAAGATTGCTTTGGCTATTCAGGCTCCTTTCTGGTTCCAAAAAAAGTGTAGAATTATTATATTTTTTCTAGATATATGAAATATGACATTGGTATTTTGATGGGGATTTCATTGTATCTGTAAATCACTTTGGATAGTATGGACATATTAACAATGTTGATTCTACAGATCCATGAGCATTATATGTTTTTCCATTTGTTTGTGTCATCTGAGATTTCTTTCCTCTGTGTTTTGTAGTTCTCTTTGTAGAGATCTGTCACATCCTTGGTTAAGTACATTCTTAGGTATTTTGTTTTCTTTGTCACTATTGTGAATGATATTGAGTCTTTGATTTTACTCTCAGCTTGACTGTTATTGGTGTATAGGAGTGCTAATGATTTGTGTACATTGATTTTGTAACCTGAGACTTTGCTTAATTTATTTATCAATTCCAGGATTCTCTTGGTAGAGTTTTTGGGGTTTTCTAGATATAAGATCATATTATCAGCAAAAAGTGATAGTTTGAACTCCTCTTTCCTGATTTGGATACCCTTTATTTCTTTCTCTTGCCTGATTGCTTTTGCTAGGACTTCCAGAACTATGTTGAAAAGAAGTTCTTAGGGTGAATGTTTTCTACTTTTCCCCATTCAGTATGATATTGGCTGTGGGTTTGTCATATGTGGCTTTTATAATTTTAAGATATGTTCCTTCTATGCCAAGTTTGTTGAGGGTTTTTATCAGGAAAGGGTGCTGAATTTTGTCAATTGCTTTTTCTACATCTATTGAGATGATCATATGGTCTTTGTTTTTCCTTCTTTTTGTGTAGTGGATGACATTAATTAATTTATATATGTTGAACCATCCTTGTATCCCTCATCCAAGCCCACTTGGTCATGGTGGACTTTTTTTGATGTGCTCTTGAATTTGGTTTGCTAGCATTTTATTGAGTATTTTTTTATCTATATTCATAAGGGATATTGGTCAGTAAAAAAATAATGATAATGATAATAAAGTGGTAGCACTCAGTCTACTCAATTTCAAGACATTATATAGCTACGTTAATCAAAACTGTGTGGCCCTGGTGGAGGGACAGACACATAGATCAATGGAATACAACAGAGAACCAACAAGTAGACCCATGTGAACATGCCAGTAGGTTTTTTATAAAGTTACAGAAATAATATAATGAAGAAAGATAGACTTTTCAACAAATAGTGCTGGTGTAATTGGCTATCCATAGGCAAAAAACCAAAATAAACAAACAAAAAAACCCAACCAACCAAACAAACAAAATAACCTTGGACTAAACCTCACACTTTAAATAACAATTGACTCAAAATGGATCACAGACTTACATATAAAAGGTAAACACTATAATACTTTTAGAAGAAAATAAGAGAAATTATTTGGGACTTGACACTAAAAGCATGATTCATAAAGAAAAAACTGATAAATTGTATTTCATCAAATTTTTTTTAAAAAGTTTGCTATTTGAAAAACTTTGTTAAGAGAGTAAAAAGACAAGCTACAAAATGGGAGAACATATTTTAAATGACATATTGGACAAAGGATTAGTATGTGGAATATATAAAGAACTCTCAAACTCAGCAG
Source organism: Indri indri (assembly GCA_004363605.1). Classification (NCBI taxonomy): domain Eukaryota; kingdom Metazoa; phylum Chordata; class Mammalia; order Primates; family Indriidae; genus Indri; species Indri indri. The sequence goes on from RJWJ010001031.1 coordinate 147,721, forward strand.
TAAAAAATGAGCCATATAATTAGGAAGTGGACAAAAGAGAGAAAGAGCTATTTCCCTAAAGAGGATACACAGATGGCAAACCAGCACATGTAAATATAGTCAACATCATCAGCTACTAGGAAAATGCAAATTAAACCCACAATGTGTCATCACTATACTTTTATCAAAATGAATAAAATAAAAAGTGAGAACACCAAATGCTGGCGAGGATGGGAGAAACTGGATCACCCATAGACTGCTGGTGGGAATGTAAAATGTCACAGCCACTCTGGAAATTTAGCAGTTCCTTAAAAAAACCAAACATGAAGTTACCATATGACCCAGCAATTGCACCTCTGGGCATTTATCCCAGAAAAATAAAAACTTATGTTCACACAAAAACCTATATGTTCATAACAGCTTTATTCGTAATAGCAAAAACTTGCAACTCGGATGTTTTAGAATGGCTGCATAGTTAAATAAACTGTGGTGCTTTCATACCAAGGAATATTTCTTGGCAATAAAAAAGAAGAAACTATTGATATACAACCAACCTGGATGAATTAGCGGAAAATTATGCTGAGTGAAAAAAAAGCCAGTCTCAAAAGTTTACGTGCTGTATGAGTCTATTTACATAACATTCTAGAAATGACAAAGTTATAAAAATGGAGAACAGGTTAGTGGTTTCCAAGAGTTTAGTAGGTAGTGGGAGGGTGGAAGGGAAGAGCTTTGGGTACAAAAGGGTAACCCGAGGGATCCTTGCGGTGATGGAGGTATTTTGTCTGTCGACTGCATCAATGCCAGTATCCTGGTTGTGATATTGTGCTATAATTTTGCAAGATGTTAGGGTAACATTAGGGTACATTAAGTGATATTAGAGTAAACCAGGTAAAGAGCATGCAGGATCTGTCTATTATTTTTTTATTATTTCTTACAACTGCAGATAAATCTAAAAGTATCTTAAAATAAAAAGTTTAATTTAAAAAATGAAAAGGAATGAAAACTACAGATGTGATAAAATTTCACAGAACTACACACACACACACACACACACACACACACAAGTGCCTGCTACACTGGTGACACCCGAGTAAAGTCTATAATCTTGTTAATTGTGTTGGTCTAGTTAAACGTATTGTGCCAATGTCAATTTCCTGGCTTTGACAATGTAGTCTGTTATGTAAAATGCTGAGAGAAGCTGGGCGAGTGATAAGTATACGGGACTCTCTGTATTAATTTTGCAACATCTTGAGAGTCTATAATTATTTCAAAATACAAAATTTTTTTTAAAGTACTGCGAACAAAAAGGAAACCATTTATTATCAAGCAAAATATAAAATTCCAACACTGACGGTTCCGTTAGAGCAGGTACCATACTTTCTGATGCGCATCCATAAGCTGTCCCGCTAGCGGTGTCGGCTGCAAATTTCACCAAAGGGGGCACAACAGTGAGTAATCGAATGATACTTCCTCTACTGCAGCCTCAGAGAGCTTACTCACACCACTCATGGCAGATCACACATCAGGAGAGCTAGGGTTTGGGTTAGCCTCGCCCAGAGTGCACGCGATCCCTTCTGCACCATCTGGCAAGGTTGAGCGAGGCAGAGACTGTTCTCAAGGAGCCCCCAGTCTATTGCAGAGGGGTGGGGATGAGATGCAGAGATGCACACTCCAGTTGTGGCCATGTCCCTGCATGGAAGAGTGGACTTGACTCAGCTCCTACTTGCAGCCAGTTTCTTCAAAATAATCAGACATCAGAGAAATAGAGTGAAGTGGAGAATACAGTCTCCCCCACTCCTGGACAAACTGCTCTGGGAAAGGTTGCGCTGTGAGACAGATGGGGCATGAGGCTGACATAGCATCCTGATGCGGCATGGCAGGAAGCCCAGAAAGACACATGTGCATGTGTGTGCGTGTGTGCGTGTGTGCGTGTGTGTGTGTGTGTGTGTGTGTGTGTGCTGCAGCAGAAGGGCCTCATCTGCTTGTCCATCTGTGAAATGGGGAGGCTGCCAAAATTCCTGTTTCCCTAGGTTCTAACGGGCTCCTGGCAAGAGCTGGAGAATAGGATATTGAGGCTGACATTGAGGTCCTAGGACAACAGAATCAGGACTTAGAGATGTGAAGTGGAACAGAGGCTGCTCTTGGCCTTTCCAAAGTGCCCCAGGCGGGCAGGAGCCTCACGCAAGACAGGAGAGACAGGAGCACTATTTGCTTTTGCTGGACTCTGTCTGGGGATTCTACCCTCAAACCCACCTTGAGCTCTTGTGCAGGAAGCAATCGTAATAACCAACTTGCAGTGAGCAGCAGTAATGTGCCAGACATGTCTTTAAGTAATTTACGTACATGATCTCATTCAATCCTCTTAACAACTCTGTGTGGTAGATCCTATCACTACCTCTGATTACAGATGAGGAAACCAAGGTGCAAGAGGCCAAATGTCTTTGCATAAAGTCACATCTTAGTGGTGGAGCTGAGATTGGACCCTCCAGTTCCAGAACTCACATTTTTAACCACAACTTTAGATTCCCACTTTCTGCTATTTTTTTCCTGCTGACACACCCTGAGAAAGCCAGGGCTAATCACCCCCAACTCTGCTGCTGATCTGAGTTACGACGGTGATGGGAGGAGAACATTTTCCCTGTTTCAGGAAAGCTGCCGCCTCGGCAGGGAGAGGAGCATGGGTTTGTGTAGTTCACACGTGAGTGTCTGTTTCACAAATTCCTCCAAGCACGTCCATAGCAATGCCAGCGACTGACTGGGAGACCCAAGACCCAAAGGACCAAATGCCAGGGGCTGGGACACACCTGCCCTGATAAAGCCGAAAGGTACATAGACTGGTATAGAAAGACCAGGAATCAAATTCCAATTCACTTCCTGGCAGTATGAACTTGCAGGCTTTTGCCCTCTTTGCACCTTGGCAGCAACTTTTGAAAAAGGGAATAATATCGTTGTCTGAGCCTCCAGGGTGCTGGGAGGATGAAGAAATGGACTGCAAAAGGTTTCGGACCTTAAGCTTTACTCAGTTGGGTGGGACCATTGCTGTTATTCGCAGGGCAGAGGAAACCAGAGGTTCGGATGGTGGAGGAGAATTTGTTGGCCTTCTTCCCTGCCCTGCATGGACAAAGATTTCTGCCCCAACACCATCTGATCAGCGAGGCTCCCCTAACTATGGCATTTAAAGTAGCATCACCCCAACCTGGCACCTCTCCCATCTACCTTCTCCGTTTTATAGCATTTATCATCATTTGACCTCATGGATTTTTTGAGATGCTTACATAAAATAATATAAAACACATCTGAAAATATTAGGAGCTCAGCACATATTATTTACTGCGGTAGAGAGAATTCTTTCCCCATGCAATCTAAAATGCTCACCTGGTGTGGTCTCCTGGGATGAGTACTTTGACCTCAGCTTTGCAGAACAGAGGCTCGATCAATTACCCTTTTTCTTTGCTGGCTGGCTCCAGGCCTGCCTGTGATCTCCCATCTGAGTCATTTGGTATGATTCTTTTACTATTTTCTAGAATTCAAGTTTGCCAGAATTTTAAGGAAGCAATGGATTTCTCTGGCCACCTTCAGTCTTTTAATTAGGAACTATTTGCTTTGTTTTAGAACTTATGATACAGAAGGAAAAACATGGAATCTGGAACCTCCCAGAACTGAGGTCAGGACTCAGCTCTACTACTTTCTATCTGTAAACATTATTTATTATTATTTTAAAATGTATTAACTGTGGGTTATCCTGGCATATGCAGACATTGTATGGGACAATCTGTGTACATAATCTGGTTTGTTCCTTCAAGCAACTCAGAAAGGTAAACATTGTAGCCCTTTTTGCAGATGAGGAAACTAAAGTTTAGGGAGTGAAAGAGTGGCATTGATCTCAGGTCTATCAAAATCCACAGATGCTGTTCTTTCTCCTGTATCTACCATTCTCTCTGACCCTCCTTTGTCTCATCTACAAAATGGATCTGTTGCTATGTGTCTCATAGAGTCATGGTAAGAATGAGGTAAGGCACTGTCTGGGAAGGACAGGGTGTTGGTAGGGGCTGGAGCCATGCAGAATCTCTCTCCCTTCCGCCCATGCCTGAAGACTGCTCACCAAGAGCCCAAGAGAGGTTGAGGGTACAGAGGCCAGGAGGAGAGCAAGCATTTGCACAAGGAAAAGTGAAGCTCAACTTTGTTTCCTCTTCAACAGAAACTCGGAGCAGCCCTTTCTCCCCTAAGCACATCTGAGCTGGGTAAGGAAGGACCAGGAGGCCTTTGCAGTTTTGTGCACGGCTTCCTGGCTCTGAGCCACAATCAATAATAACCTGCTCTTGACTGGAAGACATGAAATTGCAAGAACTAACACACTCTTCCTCGTCAGTGTAGTTCTTGGAATCCCTGTCGTCTGGCACTGCGATGTCAGAACACGGAGATAGGGCTGGGAGTCAGGGGAAGGATAATTTACAGAAGCCGTGGTATGTACTCTCTTTACATCCGTTGGAATGTTGAAGCCAATATGCTTGGCACAATCAGCTGGCCTTGGTTTGGGGTCCAGAGCGCTCAAACTAAAATTGTTCCCAAGTTAACTAAAGGCAAAATCCACACCCCCCAAAAAAATTGTCTTAAGAAAAATTAGGAAATGTGGTAAAACAGGCCACTAAGAGGTCTACAGGATGCTAAGCCATCCATAGGATGACTTTTCTTGGTTAATAAGACCTCCTTGAAAAAGCAGCCCTGGGCAGTGTCTTGACTGACTCCTCTCCTCTCCTGATCCTCCACTGGGTCAGCCACACCTCGTACACCGGGACTGGCTGCAGCCCTTTTAGACTAGCTTTCTAGCTGCGTACCGATTCCACCTCCAGCCCAGTACTGGGCAAAGCACCAGATAGATCTGGCACCTAGGGAAAAGCCTTTCTTCTCTATGCATCTCAGTTGGGTCCTCCTGTAAAACTGGCATGATTCTGTCTGCCTTAGAGATTACCGTGAGAGTTGGGTATATGGAAAGAACCTGGCACAATGTCTCACATACGCTTCCTGTTTCTCCTCCAATTTTTCCCTGCAGTTTCTCAATTCCTAATGCCAGTAATCCCAGAAGGCTGTCTGGATTTTTGCTCTAATTCAGATTCATCTTCCTTCTTACATGCTGGGAAATGGGTTTGCCCATTGGATTCTTTCTAGCTGCCATTGCAATTAACCTATGCTAATCTCCTACCTGCCCCAGCTCCATGCACTGACATCACAATCTCTGATTCCCTCCTGGGCTTCATGTTCTTGCTTGTCAACCTCGGGCTAACAACTCCATCTGAGCACTCCTGACTAGATCCCTGGCTTTTGCTCAGTTACGTGAGTCTCCCAGGAAGCCCTGTCCCTCCCTTACCCTGAATGGTCCATCCTGTCCAAATCTGGGTGTGACTCTGCAGGGCTGCACCTCTAGTTTGTGTGTGATTGCTGCCGTGATGGTCGATTCTGCTTTTCCTATCCAATAAAACAAAGCAATAATTAATCATCCTGCGATGAGTTGGGTATTGAGTGTCCTATTCAATCTTAATGTAGGAAAAAATCTTACTGAGTTGTCTATATCTACAGTGAAGAAAGAATTTTTCTTTTTCTTAACTTTCTCAAGTTGGGTTGGAAATTTAACTCAGTGCTCTGAGTCCTGGTTCGAACCATGTTAGTACTTTGGGGTTTGTTTTTTTTTTCAGGGAGGGGTAGCATTATCATTTTTATTTTTCAGTGTTTGTTTTTAGAAGCAGCATGGCACAGTAGAAACAGGAAGGGTCCTCAGGATGTTTGTAATATTTGCCCCAGAAATTCCAGTCATGAGATTCTTTCCTAGACATTGAACATAAAAGGGAAGGAGAAAGGAGAAAAAAGTCTTTATACTCAGAGATGTTCATTATAATATTATAGAATTACAGCAAAAAAAATTAGAAATGACTTAAACTTCAACAAAGTGACAGTGGTTCAGTAAAGAACATATAATCTCCAATAACAAAAGAAGAGAAAGAATCAGATGGACATCAGACTTCTCATAAGTGACAGGAAGGGAGTGTTAATGGGGATAAGATCACAGGCTCCATTCTCACACCAAATCATTAGCTTCTTGGCTGTCCCTGACCTCTAAGTATGTCCTTGTCTCCAAGATTGTACATGGCTTAGGATCAGTTCATTCCCACTTCTGGGTCAGAACTCAAAGTATGTCCCCAAAGGTCGTCCCAAGCAAGGCCGATCTGTGCACTTCCTGAATGTTCCCAAACCTGCCTGGTTTTCTCTGGTCTGAGTCTTTTCAGATGCTGCTCTCTCTGCCTGGAGTATTGTCCCTGCTCCTTCTTCAGGTGTCACTTTAGAAGTCTCTTCCTCCAGGAAGGCCTCCTGGAGCCTCCAAGCTTGGGTTTTGTGTTCCTCCCTGGGTTTTACACCCCTTGTGCTCTCTGACCACGGATCTTATCACACCGAGTTATAATCATCTGCTTACTCACTTGCCTCTCTAACAAGCTTTTTTTCCATGGGGCCAAATCCCAGGGACAGGTTGTCTTACCAGTAACCCTGGGTGTTGCTGAAATAGAGCGGCTGTGGAGAGGTAGGAGTCAAGGAGGGCATTGCTGGGAGAGAGGTTTGTTTGGATATGGGTGATCCAGTGAAGGGTGTCTTGATGGTTCATCTAAATGCGGGCTGGGAGCCGGAAGCAGATACTGAGAGCAAGATGACTGAGCCGGAACCATGAAGCAGGGAGGACGGGCAGACCGGTTAGCGGTTAGGAGTCAGGAGGTCTTGGATGAACATCTGATGCCCCTCTGGTGGCTCCTGTGTGCTCTCCTGATAACATGCTCTGACATGGCAGGTCCCTGACCATTATCCCTATGAACCACTGTCCCAGGGAACCCCTACTGGACACCCACAACCCAGGTGTGCAAGAGAGAACAGCCAGAACACCCATCCTGGGCTGCTTTGCTTGGAAGGTGCAGCACACAGACTGGCCAGGCCGCGGGGTGCCAGGTCTTCCTGGCCGGCCAGCAAGCGACGTGCCCACCGCCTTTCTCCCCCAGCCTGACCCCATTACGACAGTGAAGCTGTTGCTTCTGGACAGTGGCCATGGGGTAGCAGTGGGGACTGGCTGACCCTATGCCACCGCCTCCTCAACTCTCAGAAGTGCGCACTCAGAGCAGGATGAGAGATAAAATGCGGCAGGATGCAGGACGGGGCGTTTGGGGTCCTGTGCCAGCCTCTTCCTCCCAGTTCTGTCTAGTGATGGGAATGAATAATCACCCCAATTACAAAGCAACCTGAAGGAGGCAAAAGCACTTAAGTAAATGAGGTGCTTGGAGAGTGGAAGGAGGGAGCAGTTTGCAAAGATTTTGGCAGAGGTTTCTGGGCCGGCTCCCCGGAAAGCCTGTATTAAAACAAGCAACATGGTTATCAGAGCTCCTAAGTTGGTGTGGCCTCAGACACCTGTGGCAGTTTCTAAAAAATGCTGCATAATTGTCATCTCTGGGATGTTTAGAAAGGTGAACGCTGAATTAAATTTAGTTGGAATCCAACAGTGATCTAATAAAGGGCACTGTCAGAATACGGGAGGTGTGCGGGAGCTAATCAGAGTCCTGGGGAAGTGCGGGGCCTGGCCGTCTTCTTCCAACGACTCCTCAGGGATATGATTAGCTCCTACTGCTTGGGACACCTGCCCTCCGTCTACTACAATAAGCCAGTCCAGAGGGCAAAAGCAGGACACCTGTCATAGCGGTGAGACCTGGGGCTGAAGGCCTGCCCAGTCCTTCCCCCAGCCCTCCCCTCCCC